>SJYC01029244.1:0-43541 GCA_006408675.1 Madoqua kirkii | reverse complement strand
AGACACGACTGAGCAACTGAACTGAAATGAACTGAACTGCTGATGCTAAGTCGCTTCAGTCGTGTCCAACTCTGTGCGACCCCAGAGACAGCAGCCCACCAGGCTCCTCTGTCCATGGGATTTTTCCAGGCAAGAGTACTGGAGTGGGTTACCATTGCCTTCTCCGTTGAAACTATACGTAATATCTAATCCCTGAATGAAATCCTTAAGGATCCCATGCCTTCTGCCAGGGAGGGTGTGGCTTTTCCTTAGCATTAAAAGAAAGCGGTGACTTTTTTTCTACCTGTCTACCCATCCCGGGTCACTAATCTCACAGAGGTTTGCACTGGCCTGAGACACACCAGACTCTGCTGTCTGGTGACCAGGCTCTCACCCCGGCCTTTCCCTCTCACAGTTCACAAAGCCTTCAGATTATCTAATCTCACAACCCTTCTTTTTGCTATTTATTCTGTTTGCCCCAATTACTATACAAAGGAAAACATGCTCAGTAAAGAAAATGCAAGAAATTTCAAAGGAAAAAAAAAATCAGGTTAGTTTTCAAATATTGTTTTCAATTGCTTCTTCTTTGAACAACCAGGCCAGAGGCTGGTGGCCCAGGAATGCAGTTCAGCGGCTGATGGCAACGAGGCAGGGCAGCCCCTCACTCAGAGGGGACAGTGTAAAAAAGGGCTTGCAAACAAGCCACATCCGCAATGGGGTGCACACAAAGCAAGGCCACTGTGCCCAACACAGACCCATCAGACCATTTTTTTCCCCTAAAAATATCTGACTCTTCTCTCTTTCCTTTGTACCCCATCTTTTGCATAAATCCGCCTCTTTCTAGCTTTCTTTCTCACTCTTCCACTCTCTTCCCTCCCTCTCCATCTCCTATCAGAGAAAGGGTTAGATAGATAGCTACTTTAAAATATATTCATGTCTCTACTCGACTTTCCAAAGGGTAAGCATTTCTTAAATTCATCAGTCTCTATTTTTAAAAGGCTTGATGCTAATTCTTGGCTCACAGCTGCTCCATTCCCCGGGGAAGGAAATTACTTAAAAACCTCCTTTGAAGGAGAGAACTGCATGAATATGAACAGGCCAAGGGTCTGGCCCCAATGACTATCTTTGTTCTAGGGCGCCTGACCTTCAAAAGGGCCCCTTAGGTATTGCCTGATGTCCTTTCCCACCGGCCTGAGAAGGCTCCCCACTGTGTGTCCTTTCCATGTAGCAACACCCAACCCCTAAATCCAAGGTGTCCCCAAATGCCAGAATTCCACTGGAAAGTTGTGTTTAGAAATTAAAATTAAATAACATGCTTATCTTTTTAAGAGCCATATTAATATTCCTCAGAGGAAAACTGTTTTGGAGTTTTCTAAGAAATAACAGTGGATGAAAGAACTTTTCAGCCATTATTAAAACTAAAAGGGAGGGCACGCAGCTGCCTATTAACTGTCTCTGCCAACTTCAAAATGGGTCCAGAAATGAAGAATTATGATCTGACCCTAGGAGAGACCAAGGTAGTCAATGGATGGCAGTCAGCGTGCTGAATATAAACTGTCCTATGAAACAAACTTGAAATCAACCTATAAACTTAAAATCAAGCTACCTTCCAAGAAACCAAAGGCATGAACTGAAAACACGACCTATGTTGGTAATACAAGGGTCTCTGAGGTTGATGCTAAAGGTCAAAAGAGCTCTCAACTGCTTCTTCCAGAGCTCTGACAACTGCACAAAAATGACATTCCCAATATTCAGTTATTCCTCACATTCTGGAAAATGCTACTTTTCTATGGCCTAAGTCATGGTGAATGAAAGAATAACAACAAAACACAAGAGAAACCATATAGGTTCTTGTTGGGGAAAACGAGAGGGCAAGGTTTTTCTTAATTCTAAATAGGGATGGTAGCAGGGAGGAAGCGGGGAGCTTAAAAATTAATGACAGCACTGCAATAAGAAGTTATGGACATTCTTTCATTTAATGCACACAGATCTCTAAGGCAGTTCTTAGGATTTCATTTTGCAGATGAGGAAGAAGGGGTTCTGAGAAGCAAAGGAGGTGCCAGATACTCTACCACCCCATGTATTCTCATAAAACTCCAAATTTAAAGGGCCAGAGGCAACAAGGAATAATTTACAGCAAGAGACCAGATTCCAGCGCAAGGAGGAGATCTGCCCTGCACTAAGGGGCAGGTGACCAGGACTCCTCCTCCTCCTCCTAGGCTCTCTTGGTCCAGCCCGAGCCTCCTAAGGGTCACAGTTTCCTCACTCCACGCAGCCTCAAAGCAGTCAGTTATCCCAGAAGGAAAAGGGATGTGGACTGCAGCCCATGTAGTGTTAAAGCTTGGTCTCCTTCAGTGCAATCTGGGCCTTCCCACAAGCTTTGCAGGCAAGAGTGAAAGCAAACAACTACGCCTTCATGCATATGTTCACGCCATCACTTTTTACTGAGCACCTATTATGTGTCAGGCAGATAATGTTCTAGATACCTAGGATAAAAGAGACAATGATCTCTGCCCAGAAAAAAAAAGAAAACACATTCTTAACTTTAAAACATCGACTCAATGGACAGGAATTTGAATAACTCCAGGAGATACTGAGGGACAGGGAAGCCTGGCGTGCTGCAGACATGGGGTCACAAAGAGTTGCACACAACTGAATGGCTGAACAACAACTTTAAAACGCTAAGGTTATATTAGTAGCATGTTAGAAAGTGCTAAGTGCTGGGGGAGATAGAAGGCGGAAAAATGGGGGAAGGGGGTACGAAGTGAGTTTAATAGGGTAGTAAAGTTCCACTTCACTGAGACAGTTACACTTGACCAAACACTGAAGAAGGTGAGGATTAACATGTGACTCTTGGGGAGAGGAGCATCCCCGGAAAAGGGAATAGACATCATATCTGTACGATAAGCTTAAGTGGACAAAGCATTCACTTGTAGCTGAAGTACTTATAAGAATGATGAATGCAAAGGAGCATTCACTCTCAGGATTTTAGCCTTACACGGCACATTCCTATATGTCACCAGCATTCTCTGTACAAAGGTGGCTTAATATATCTATGCATGGAATTCAAACTACCAATGCATATGGGCATATGAAATAATGCGGGCTGAGCAGAGCACTGGGAATGCTTCTGAAATGTCACTTTCCACCTCAAAGTCCCTAGAACACAGCAGCCAAGGAGGACTCACAGCTTCTGTCTTTCAGTCGGCAAATGATCATTTGGAGATAAGACCTCAGCCAAGAGACCTCTGCCTGTCCTAGGATTTTCTCCTGGCTTACCATGGCGTGCTATCAAAGGAGAAGTGTTGATATTTTAAATGTCACTCACAAGAAAAGGAGGATGTGAAATAACCATCTGAGGTAAGTCCCAGTAATTTAGCCACTGAGAGCTCAAAAAAAAAAAAAAAAAAAACTCAGTATTTGGAAATGGTCCAAAAAACCCCACGAGGTTTGTGTTTTGAAAGACAGTATTGCATGTACATCTAAGTAGGGGATTTTCAAAGGCTCTGGAGATCTTTGGCTAGACAGCCTTCCTCATAGGCCTGGATTCAGAAAGCATCAGAGAAGTTTCCTGGGAAGTTCCCAAGGGGAGCAAGCTGTAGCTGCACTCTGTGAGGGGGGCAGGGCCATCTCAGGCTTATCCCACAACAGAGTATGCCCCCTACCCACCATGCCTGGTGAGCAGTGATGGCAGCAGGGACCTCCCCACGGTACCAAGCTGTCACTTCTGGACTTGCAGATGTAAAGCACAAGGATGTGCTGTGCTCTGAGAGGGTGACATCCATGTCAGAGACCCAGGAGGCTCGTCCCCTCCAAGCTCTTCATTCTGGCAAAGAGAAACTAGAGAGTAGGTGATCCACCCAAGGACACACAAGTCAAAGTCAAAAGATGAGTTTCCTCAATTTGTCTCTTGGATTTTTTTTGGTCTCGGGGAGATCAACATCTAGAGGCAGATGTGCACGCTCAGTCACTGAGTTGTGTCTGGCTCTTTGAGACCCCCATGGATTACAGCCCGTCCGGCTCCTCTGTCCATGGGATTTCGCAGGCAAGAACACTGTAGTGGATTGCCATTTCATCCTCTAGGGAATCTTCCCAACCCAGGGATAGAACCCCCGTTTCCTGCATTAGAAGGTGGATTCTTTACCATTGAGCCACCTGGAAAGCCCAGAGAGGCAGAGAGTTGCCCCCAAATGAAACACCCCATCCATGAAGTGTGCAGACCCCAGCTCTCCTCACTGGAGTGTGTAGCGCATGTAGCTGGCTACCAGCCTTTGCTTTCATGGAATGTTTGTAGAATTCTATTTCCATCAGCTAAGTAAGTACAGAGGACTAATGTCAACTTTGACCCTCCACCCTTCAGCAGTCCACTTTCACAGACTGCCTGAGACCAGTGTGTTCTGTTCAGGGGGTTCTTCCATCTCCTCCTCCTTGGCCCCACTGCCAAGAGTCTTCCCTGTTCTAATGGGAAGAAATCCTGTTGAACTAGCCTCCAACTGTCCTTGAAGCAGAAATCAGCATATGGAGATGGTTTAGTCTGGGTTCTGAGTTTTCAGAGAAATGCTTTTTATAACATTTCGAATTGGCCTCAACATCAAAGAAGGCATGTCACCCACAAGAGCGAGCAGCAGAGAACAATTAAGGATAGCTGAAGGGTGAGAGGTCAACTAGGTTTGGGCACGGTGACAAGACCACAGCACTGTCACCTCAGAGGACCATCCACTGCACAGTTTCACAAGGGTGCCTTGGAGGATGCTGTTCAAAAAGCTTTGCCTTCGAAAAAGATGCCAACATACTAGGTTAGTACCATAACAATTCTCTAAAAGCTTCCCACCCATAGCAAATGGAGTTAAAGTGCTAATATTAGAAAAACTCAGGTGCCCCTCAGTTGGTAAATGGATACACCGTGGTGTATTCATATGACAAGACACTACTCAGCAAGAAAAGGAATGAACTAAGATATCAACAACGTGAATGAATGTCAAATGCATTATGCTAGCCAGACTTAACAGGTATATATGCTGTGATTCTATTTCCATACCATTCTCGAAAAGGAGAGACTAGAGGAACAGAAAACTGATAGGGGTCAGATGCTGGGGTCAGGGGGAGTGCTAACTATAAGGGGCACAAGGAAATTTGGGAGGGATTACAAAACTGTTGTATCTCTCAATTGTAGCAGTGGCTACAAGATAATACGGATTTGTTAAAACTCATAACATTGTACAATATAATGTACAATATTACTACACACCAACTTTGTCTGAAAAAAAAAAGGCCAACAAAAAAATCTAGTAGTAACCAGGAAAAAGTGCAAAACCCAATAAAGAACTTAAATATTTGCTGTTTCTAGGTAAGTTACATTTTAACATTTAAAAACAAAATTACATCTCTCTGTACATTGGTGGCTCAATTGACTGGCCGTGACCTTCAGAACAACTGACTTCTTACCTGTGGTAGGAGCAACAGGGGCAGGTAAAGTTCCTCAAACATTCAAGCATTCAGTACATGCCAAGCATAGGGAGAAGAGCTGGGCAAAGGAGAGATGTCCCAGACCAGGCCTTGGAGAGCTCATGGGGGAAGGGATGAAAGGAAAACACATGTTTTCTGGACATGGACCAGAAGCCCCCAATCTGGATGCGGCTGCTTTGTCAGAAGAAATACAACAGGGTTTTTTTTCCAAAGTTCATATTGTGTCATTCATTTATTCAACACATTTTTGAGCTGCATGCAGTGAAAAATAGAGATGGAGAAAGTCCTAGAACTCACTCTCATTCAAGAAAAGACATATCCTTCCAGCCCAGGTGCTTCCATGGGCCACCCACAGATTTCCATGGGATAAGATGGGACCCTGGGGAGACTGCAAGGCACACAGTCGGGAGGTGGTTCTGGCAGGGAACCCACCCCAGCTCCACCTGCAGGCTTCTGAGAGACACAAGTTCAAGAGGCCAGGTCTGTGCTCTCTAGCTTTTCTCCCCCACCTCACGGACCATGCAGAAAAGATATATGTGCTGCCTGCAGCCTGAGATAACCAGCCTCAGGATTCCGGTGCCCTCAGGCCATGCTCAGCTACCCTGGGAGTGAGGAGACCAATGACCCACAGCCCAGCCCACCTGGAATATGAAGGATGCTCCTTGACCCTCCGCTCAAGGAGCCTGGGAGGACAGATCCAGAAGGGTACTTGCCAGTGGGTCTGGAGACCGGGAAACTGAGATCTTCCATTACGACACCTCTTGCCTACTTGGTGTCTACAGAATTAGAAACAGGTGCCCCCTCTTCCAGGAAGATGCCGCTGAGCATCAGCTGGACTTCAGCCCTGATCTCACTGCTCCCCAGCCTGCTGCAGAGCCTCTGGCAGGACACAAACTGTGCGGCGTGCAGGACAGCCTTACCTAAGAGGCAGTTCTAGCCTGTGTACTGCACGTAACCTACCTACCTGTCATCAGGGAGACTCTTTCAGCAAATTCAACGTACTTACCAGCATGCCCGTGATTTTTTTTGAGGATAGCAAATATAAATTACCTAGGAGCTCATATTTCCTAGAATGAGACTTCATCAATCTAGGTCAGGCTACATTTCTGAAGCCTCCCCAGCCCCAACTCACACAGACTGCTCAAAAAGGTTTCTGCTGCTGCTCCCCTACAGCTAGGGGCATCCAGCTAGTCCTCAAACCATGTCTGATGACCGAATGGCAATCAAGGAGCTCACTGTCAGGAATAAGTACACTTGGAGCCACAGTTCACACTTTATATCCAAAGGAACTGTAAATGGATCACAGAATTTAAACGTAAGTAATAAGATTCCCTGGTGGCACAGTGGGTAAGAATCCACTTGCCAACACAGAGGACATTGGTTTGATCCCTGGTCTGAGAAGATTCCACTTGTTGCAACACAACTAAGTTCGTGCACCATACTACTGGGTCCAAGCTCTAGAGCCCAGGAGCTATAACTACCCAGCCCAAGTACTGCATTACTGAAGCCCACACACCCTAGGGCCCAGAGGCCACAACTACTGAGTCCTTGTGCTGCAGATACTAAACCCCATGTGCCTAGAGCCTGTGCTCCACAATAAAAGAAGACAACACCATCAAAAGTCCACATACTGCAACTAGAGAGCAGCCCCTGCTCACCACTAGAGAAGCCCATGTAAAGCAGCGAAGAGCCAGCGCAGCCAAAAATAAGAAATAAATGAATTAAATAAGTAATAAACCAAACCATAAAAAGTACAAGAAGAAATGCTAGAAAATATTTTTAATAAACTCAAAGCAAGCAGATACTTGCTTAATGTGATATAATATCTAAAAAAGATGAAAAATTGTTGATAAATTCAACTACTTTAAAAAAATAGAATGATGAAAATGTTCTGGAGCTAGATGGTGGTGTATAACCAGTGTGAATGTACTTAATACCACTAAACTGTACACTTAAAAATGCTATGTTTTATTTTATGTATATTTGACATAATACAGAAGAACATACATATATGGGAAAGAGACCATAAACAAAGTCAAAAGACAAAGGACAACCTAGAGAAAAGATGTGTAAATCATGCAACAGACATAGAGCAATTTTCAATATATAAAGAGTTTCTACAAATTAAGAGGTCTACAATGCTATTGAAAAATGAGCAAATAGTATGAACTGAAAGTTCACAACAAAGACAAATAGTTCTTAAACACATGAAGAGATGCTTATACTCATTCATATTCAAAAATTAATGACAGAATCCTCTGGTGGTCCAGCAGTTAGGACTTGGCACTTTACTGCAGTGGCCCGGGTTCAATCCCTGGTTGGAGAACTAAGATACCGCAAGCTATGTGGTAGAGCAAGAAAAAAAAAATTAATGAAACCACAACTATCAAAGTAGCAAGTACCCAAAAGTTCCAGAAAAGGGGGGAGAAACTGGCTCTCTCAATTGTATTGGGTTATGCTATGCTGTGCTTAGTCACTCAGTCATGTCCGACTCAGGGACCCCATGGACTGTAGCCCACCAGGCTCCTGTGTCCATGGGATTCTCCAGGGAACAATATTGGAATGGGTAGCCTTTCCCTTCTACAGGGACTCTTCCCAACCCAGGGATCGAACCCAGGTCTCTTGCATTGCAGGCTGATTCTTTACCAGCTGAGTCACAAGGGAGGCCCGTACTGGGTGGTAAACTGGCTTATTTTCTATAAAGAGCAGCCTGGAGGATATCTATCAGAATAACAAATGCTCCCCTCTGACCCAGCTATTTCACTTCTGGGAATTTATCCTATAGATAATTTCAACATTTTATGTAAAAGTTTTCATTACAGAATTATTTGTAATAAAAAACTGGAAAGAAACTCTAAAAGTTCATAGATAGGGAGAGAGTTAAATAAATTACAGTAAACCCATAGAATAGAATCATTTCTCTTTGTGCAGTAATGGGCTGATTTTCAAAATATGTTGTCAGGTGAAAAAAAACACAGGTGTAGAACAATGCATATAACATGATCCCATCTTAGTAAAGACATGAAAATATGTAAAAACTTTTTTGACTGAAATATGCACAGGCTCCACCTGGAAGGATCCGCAAGTAGCTGGGGAGCTGGCGGCTGGAAGATGGAAGGAGGGACACAATTTTCCCTGCATGTCCTTTTGACATCTGTGTCATGTGACAGGTATGACCTGTTCCATTTCAGACGACCTGTTCTCTCTTGTTCCCATCATTGCTTACCCACATTGACGACTGATGACTAAGGAAGTCTCCACACTGATACACAAGAAGGCCACATCGAAGATGGGGCGCAGAACGTCAGGCCTGATAAAGTGGGAAGAAAGGGACACAGAAGGAAATGCTGTTCTTTCTCCTCTTCCTTGTGTGCCTGCTCGCCCACCAGAAAGTAGGGCTCTGTCAGCCAGCTCTGACGGTGGAGACAGTCTCTGCTGTCTCTTCTTTCTGGAGCTTCTTCACTGCCCACCAAGGACCTTGTCCTCATGGAGTCCCACAGACTGGCTCCAGGCGCCAGCTTTGAAATCTCATTCATCCCTGTGAACACCATGTCCTCCAAGCACACATTTGGCACCATCCTTGGGACTGGGCTCAACAGTGAGTAAGACAGGCAAGCACTTGCCTTTTCAGACCTAACAATGGACCTGGGTAGTGCTCTAGATGACCAGTGCTACTCATAAGAGCCCACTGCTCATCTTGTAGGAATTTTACTGCTGGATAAACCCAGCCACTGTTAAAGAATGCAGAATCCAACAATGTACACTAATCCCAGCAATGACATCAAGTGCTGAAAACACAGCACTACCATAATCAGCAGTGCTGAAGGCCAAAGGGGTGCAATTTACTAAATACAACTCGTACAAGGGTGAGAAACAGTCTAACAGTAGATCACATGTCAGATTCAGGGGCAATCAATTTATCAGGAAAAGAATTAGCAAATGGACAAGAACTAGCATTTGTCAAAACATCACCAAGCATAGGTTTGTCAAAAATTAACAAATGCATTCTGGCTATATACTGGCTATATGAACTTTATAATAATGAATATGGATATTTTGTATTATTTGTCAATTGTTATATATCCTTTACATCATTTTGTAAATCTTACTGATGTAAAGGATATATAACAATACAAAATATCCATTTTCATTATATATATCCATGTGTATATTATATATATGTGTATTTACATGTAAGTTATATATACACATACACATATTTCAATTCACTGTGAACTCACCTATGCTACCTTGAGCCTATCTTCTCTAAACTCTAGTTTCCCAGTCTGAAAAAGAAAGAAAGAAACAAACAAGAAACACTTTCCATCTACCTTCAAGGGTCAAAAAAGAAACTCTGTTATAAAGCTGAACCCTAATTATTTCCAATATCCTAATTTTTCCCATCTCTCAGTGGCTGATTTTTAAATATATACTCCCCATAACTGTCCCCTTGTCTTTGGCTTTTGAGCAGCTGTCTTCTTGCCTGTAACCTCTTTTTTTTTAATCACAGGAAGCAATGCTACTGAGAAACAAAAGCTTCTCTGCCCTGGAAACTGCTCTGGTTCCAGGTGCCCCTGTCCTCCAGAGCAGGGGTCTCCCATGCTGGCAGTCCGCTCTTGCTCCCTGAGTGAGGAGGCTAATTGACATCTTGTCATAAGGCTGGCAACGTGCCCAAACCCTCCGCAACAGAAACCCATTTTCTTATCAATCCATTTACACGATTCCACCAGAGCCCTCTATTTCTCCTCTCTGGGTACAACTCCAAGCGCTTCCTAGAGAACTAATTATAAACCAGAATTAAACCCTATCTTTTTAGAACACATGATACACCTTCCTACTTGCACTAGAGTCAATTAAAATTTGGTGGAGAAGAAGTCAATTCTATATTCAGACCTCCTTTTCTCTTTCCGAAGTCCCAGTTTTCCAACGTCGTAAAAAAATAGCAAACTTGACGGGACTGACTGACAGCAGGGAGACTGCCAACTGCAGAGAGGTTTAACATCAAGTCCCATGGGGTTTCACTTTTAAATTGCAAATATTCTAGGGCAAACAGTTGTGCTGTAGAGGCTCCATTCACAGACTCAGCACACACGTGGGCTGCTTTCTCTAACAGCCACACAGGCTGTGACACGGGCACCTCAGAGCCTGGTGCCCATCAGCTCTGATACCCGCTTTCCCCTCATTTACTGATATGGGGTCAACCACAACTTACTCCCACTAGGCTCCACCATGCTTTAAAAAAAAAAAAAGAAAAGACAATGAGAATAGGTTACTCATTAAAAAAAAAAAGTACCACCAGATTTGGAGGAAATTATCAGGATGCCATGATGGAAAGGATATAGTCATTTTGTCCATACCCTGCTCTCCAGCGAGCTACTGACAGTGGGGCCCACTCTGTACCTTTAAGGGGCTGATGCCACCCAGGGCTATTCCAAGGATGAAAACACACTATGTTTCTTAAGGAAGTTTTTAGTGATGACTTAGCCCCCTTTCAAAGAAGGCAATGGCACCCCACTCCAGTACTCTTGCCTGAAAATCCCATGGACAGAGGAGCCTGGTAGGCTGCAGTCCATGAGGTCACTAGGAGTCGGACACGACTGAGCGACTTCAGTTTCACTTTTCACTTTCATGCACTGCAGAAGGAAATGGCAACCCACTCCAGTGTTCTCGCCTGGAGAATCCCAGGGACGGGGGAGCCTGGTGGGCTGCCATCTCTGGGGTCGCACAGAGTCCGACACGACTGAAGCGACTTAGCAGCAGCAGCAGCAGTAGTAGCCCCCTTTAAAATTCATAGGACTATGATACAGTCGGGCATTTCAGAATTCTGTTGATTATGGCCAATGAAGGGAACTGATCACCAAACAACAGGTACTTCAGGAGTACTTTCTCTGCACAAGATGCTGGGAACAAAAGAACTATAACAACTTAAGTGGCTTACAATATAGGGAAGACACACACACAGAAGAGAGCCTCTTGATGAAAGTGAAAGAGGAGAGTGAAAAAGTTGGCTTAAAGCTCAACATTCAGAAAACTAAGATCATGGCATCTGGTCCCATCACTTCATGGCAAATAGATGAGGAAACAGTGGAAACAGTGACACACTTTATTTTTGGGGGCTCCCAAATCACTGCAGATGGTGACTGCAGCCATGAAATTAAAAGATGCTTGCTTCTTGGAAGAAAAGTTATGACCAACCTAGACAGCATATTTAAAAAGCAGAGATATTACTTTGTCAACAAAGGTCTGTCTGGTCAAAGCTATGGCTTTTCCAGCAGTCATGTATAGTCATGTTGGGCTATAAAAAAGCTGAGCGCCGAAGAATTGATGTTTTTGAACTGTGGTGTTGGAGAAGACTCTTGAGAGTCCCTTGGACTGCAAAGATATCCAACCTGTTCATCCTAAAGGAAATCAGTCCTGAATATTCATTGGAAGGACTGATGTTGAAACTGAAACTCCAATACCTTGGCCACCTGATGGGAAGAACTGATTCATCTGAAAAGACTCTGATGCTGGGAAAGATTGAAGGCAGGAGGAGAAGGGGACAACAGAGAATGAGATGGTTGGATGGCATCACTGACTCAATGAACATGAGTTTGAGTAGGCTCCGGGAGTTGATGGACAGGGAGGCTTGGCGTGCTGCAGTCCATGGGGTCACAAAGAGTCGGATATGACTGATCGACTGAACTGAACACACAAGGGGACAGCCATCGATGCAACATGGAGGGTCTAAATGCTGGGTGACTGTGCCAAAGAGGAAATATCCAAGGATTTGCAAAAGAAAGGAACACTTTGCAAGGGCATGGTCAAGAGTGACTTCCTGGGACAAATGGAATGGAGACCCAGTATTCAGAGTAGAGAGGCGGGTCCTGCATGCTGACAGTACAGATTCTGAGCCCCTGCACCAACAGAGGGGAACACTTTCCATGACAAACCCAGTGCTATTTCACAGCTGTCATCAGTGGACACTCCTCTCCTCCATCCGTCCACACAGACAGCACTCCCCCAAATCTGTTCTTCGCACCTCTCTGCCCAGCCAGAGGCTGCCCCACATCCTGCCCCACCCTGGCTCCCTGCAGGAGGTTAACAGGAGGCACTAGCAGGAAGGAGGATAGAGAGATTGGGGTGGTGTTCTTCCCCGGAGTGGCATGTGCTAAAGGCCCTCCTGGTTCCTGGGTGGCTCCAGCTCAGCCCTAGGTGATATATCCTCTTCCCAGACAGTGCGTACTTGGCCATTCTTCACTGTGACCATCAAGAGTGGACTCACATCCTGCCAGCCCCCTGACTGACCCATTTCTCTTCCCTACCATGCCCTCCTGGGGCCCTCCCATGCCTGGGTCCTTTCACATCCTCCACCACTGACAAGCTTCCTCGGGTAAACTAAAAAGTGCCCCTTCCCTCAGGGAGCTGGGAGACGGCAGAAAGCATTCTTCATACCTCCTGCCACATCCCAAGACCCAACCTTTCACCTTCAAAAGCCCCCTGCCAGAAGGAGGGGATATGGGAGGCAATAACTAAGCTCTGTGGGTTCCCCACAGTCCCACAGCATGCTATGCCATCCAGCCTGCTGGAGAGGCTGGAACCACACTGCAGGCTTAAAAGAATGTAAAGTGATTAAAAAGCAAGGAGTTGAGAAGATCCCCTGGAGAATACCCAATCCAGTATTCTTGGCTGGAGAATTCCATGGACAGAGACCATGGTGGGCTACAGTCCATGGGTCACAAAGAGTGGGACACGACTGAGCAACTAACACAATTTTCTCTAGCTCTGACTAAAAATCAGAAATCAGTATTAACAAGAAAACCACATAGCTATTCAGGTTAAAAACAGTTATGGAGACAACAGCAGAAGGCCACCCTTGGGAGAGAGCAGAGTGGACCAAGAAAGAGCAGGCCATGATGGGGACCCGGCTGAGCCATGACTCAGAGCAGCCTGCTCAGCAGGGAGGGGCAAGGCAGAAACTTCCATGCGGGCCACGAATGGCTGTCACCCTGGGTGAGCAACACCATGGAGTCTCTCCAGGTCTTACGGTCTGTGTGCCACCCCATACTACTGGGACACAACAGATCTGCCCACCGCAGGGACAACTTAAAAACCAGACCACAGCAACACCTGCCCCAGAATTCTGGCTCACACCATCGGTAGCCTGCTCTCTTCCTTCCCCAGCTCTAGACACCCAAGGCCAATACCTTCTTTCAGAAGTAGTTTCTTTGCTCACTGGGTGCAGGATCCTCCTTGCCTACCACCTGTTCCAACCCCTAGGTCCATTTGTTAACAATTCCCTGTCTTGATCCTGTAGCCGAGTGGTTCTCCGTGGGCTGGGGTGGGGGTAGGGTGAAATGTTACTAGCATCCAGAGGGCATAAGCCAGGGATGCTGGCTTCCCACAACCACAAAGAGTCATCTCGACCAAAATGTCACTACTACTGAGGTTGAAAACTTCCAGTTTAAAGGCAGGAAACATATTGAACATGTCATGCCAGGCATCGCTCTGAATGTTTTAAAGTTCTTTGAACTTCCCCCTTCCATGACAGTGGCAGAGGAATAGGCCACAAAGTAAGCCCATCACCCAATTTCCAGTCATCACTTAGCAATCTGGGGTGTCCAATGGTTGCCTCCACTATTTTAAACACATTATCCAAGGCTAATGTCTTTTTGTACCTCAGTTTTCTCATCTGTAAAATGTGGGTTACAAAACTTACCTTCAGTCATTGGCTAGAATGGGTTTCCAGTAAATCTTAGTCTCCTAGTCTCTTCCTTCATGTCTTGAGTTCCAATTTGTTTCAGGGAATAAACAAGTAGACACATACACACATACACACCCACTCGGGCACCTACCTGCTTATGTTTTTAGTCCCCAGAAAATCTGAATGAATGAGTGAATAAACAAATGAACCCTCAAAGTCTGAATGGCCTCTCTTTGCTGGAACTCCAGAAACAGTTTTTCCTACTTGTTTTCTCTCACTTCTTATTTAGGTTTTCTATTATCATTGGTTATGTAAAGTCTGTCTGCCCCACTTGGAACTCATTGAGATAAAAGGTTCTGCCCACTACCCTAGCCAGTGCCCTACCATTCAGACATCAATCAGCCCTGGATGAATGAATACGTGATGGGTGGATATCACAGTTCACGTGACAGCTTTTGCTTAACAGGCCATTTATGTTGCCTGTTTATAGTTAACATCATCACTCCATGATATTTCACCTGAACTCACCTTATAAGCCTGATTTCCAGGCATTCTTCTTTACAAATTTGTGAGCGATCAATGTTACTGTTACAAACTACAGATACACAAGGGGCCCAAAGAATAAGGAAGCATCCTTTTAGAGTGGCCTCTTGTGGGGCCGCCATATTCCTTGAACAAATGGGCCTCGAGTCCAGGAAACAAGGATGCACTCAAACGCCTAAGTGGGCATTCACTCCCAGCAGCTGGCAGAGCCTCACCATCAAGTAAATCCTAACAATTCAGCCTTTCAGCCACCAATCTAATAGGCTTTTCTTGGCACAGGAAACTCCAGCTTGGCCAAACACTCATTTTCACATCTTAAATCAGTACGTGTCAGGACTGAGCAGAGGCTCAGACCTGCTGTACGTCTTGCCTTCTGCAGCAAGCTCATCTTGGAATGGAACTCACACACTCATTCAGGCTCCTTCCCCCAGAAAGATCTGTAATAAAAATCAATGATTTGTTCGTCGGATCAAATTCCTAGTCTCTTATTCAGCTGCTTAAGACAGTTTTTTCATTTAAAAAGCAGCTAGAAAAATGAAATTGACTTTTCAGGAAGCTCCAGTACACCCCATTAAAACACGAATTTGTGTGCAGGCATAACTCAGGTTCTTAATAATGCCTGGATGACCACTGTCTCTTATACACATCTAGATGTGTATAAGAGACAGGGGTTCCCCACAGTCCCACAGCATGCTATGCCATCCAGCCTGCTGGAGAGGCTGGAACCACACTGCAGGCTTAAAAGAATGTAAAGTGATTAAAAAGCAAACATACAGGTTTTATTAAAGAAGGGGAGCCCCCCCCCCCCCCCCCCCCCCCCGAGCATTTCTGAGCAGCCCTCCCTCCATTGTTGTACAGCTTTTAGCTGTTCTGGCTTCCCCGAAAGCATGTCTTCTCATCTTGATATAAGCTCCTCCCTCCCTCTTCCCAGAGACTCTGGGTGCACTGTGGCAATGGCATCCCATAAGCCCCATCTCTAGCAGCCCACTCTCAAATGCATGGCTAAATGCCTGGATAACTTGTTTCTCAGGAGTTCTGAGAATCACTGACCACACCGCAGGGCAGACCAGCGAGGGAGCCCAGCACATCAACTGAGTCCTGGGTCTGAGCCAGCTGAAACAGACAGCCAAGACGGAGCACACAAACCACATCAAACTCAGTAGAATGAGCCCACCCTGGAGGCTGAGCCAAAGACAGAGAGAAGGCGGGAGGATGGAATTGAGAAGTGGGAAGTAACCCCCATCCCCTAGGCGGCCAGGCCAGAACCTGGGTGGGGAGATGAGGAGCTAACAGGAAAAGGCAGGCCCCTGAGACCCAGAAGCACGTTTAGTCTCTCCTATTCTGTCTTAGTAAACAGCCACCCCTCCTTCAACACTTTCTAGGTTCCTGCTACTGGGTCAAGCACCTTACACATATCACATATATCTTCACAAATACCTTCTAAGGCATGATTATTATACTGGTATATTATTATACCAGTTTCACAGATGAGAAAACTGAGTCTCACAGAGGTCAATTGCTTTCCCCAAAGCTAGTGCTTTGTTGAGTCAGAGATGTGGGTCAAAAGCTCTGATCTATATTATCATTTCTGAATATGTACGTTCATAGCTTCCTTGGTGGCTCAGACGTTATCTGCTGCAATGCGAGAGACCTAGGTTCAATTCCTGGGTTGGGAAGATCCCGACTACAGTATTCTTGCCTGGAGAATTCCATGGACAGAGGAACCTGGTGGGCTATAGTCCATGGGATTGCAAAGGGTTGGACATGACTGAGAGACTAACACTTTCAAGGCAAATAAACAAGGCCTCCTGTGCAGATAGCTGACAATCCCACCCAATGTAAGACACACAGAAAGTCAATTTGTGAAACGCCCAATTCATAGGGAGAGCCAAGAATCACAGGGACAAGCCAAGTACAAAAAAATACCAAGTGTCCAGTTATTTACCACAAATTAAGGATACAGAAGATAAGAAAGAGAACTGGCAGGACAAGCCTGGACAGGCTCCACAGAAGGCTGCAGGCCACCACTGGCCCGCTCACTTTGCATTTGCTTTTTGGTTCTCCAGGTTAAAACGTCTCTCTAATGCAGGTAATTTTTTTTAATTTTAAAAAATATGCTTTTATTGCCTGTCCAGCATGGGCCAGAGTGGAGGTGGCTCAGGGTCAGCGGGCAGGGCACTGGCCTTCACGGGCCTGGATCCTCCTCCGGGCAGGCTACGTGCACTCACCGGCCAGTCAGGACCCAGCCCCGCAGGGATGCCGGCCAAAGGCAGGCTGTGCAATGACTGTGAGCCCCTCCCCATGGGTGCCTGGGTTCTAGATGAAATTAAAGGGCACACTGGGCCTTGGGGAAGGAGCTCTGAAGACTCAAGAATGTTGGGAGTATGGACCCAGCAGGACTCCGTTTCTCCATCTGACTTTGTCCAGTGGGTGCAAAATTTTAAAACAACAACAACAACAACAACTTTTTTTTTCCAATTATATGCCTCAAAGAATGTTGCTTCTGAAGATAAGCCCTACAAGGATGGTCCATCTTAATTGGTACCATTCATAAAACTGGATATATTCATTCAGTGCCCCAACCATGTTTAGCAAAACCAAGGGACCTGATATTTCTACACCACACTAGGCTTACCGTGCCTGTTCCTAACTGCATGTGCCAAGCTCTCCTATCTCTCTGTGTCAGGGGAGGGGTGGGGAGGAAAGTGAGATGATAAAGCTTCATCCTGGAAAATATTCCATTTGTTCAAATTCACATTCTCTGCCAAAGAATTGAATCAGCTGCCTGAAGCTGGTGAGGAGGCACATCTGACAGGTGTCCAAACTTTGCAGTATTAAAAGGGTCACTGTAACTATCTTCCCTCTGTTCCAAAGGCAGTGTGAATTACATGGCAAAGAAGTGCCTAGAACAGGGTCTTGAGCTCTCTTTTTATAGATTTTTCTCCAAATGGGATGACACGTGAGGACTCCACTCTGATGGTACTATGTGGGAAAAGAGACATCGGGAGGCAAACAAGGGCAGAGTTGCCTTAGGTCAGGCAGGCCTTGTCCTGAGCACATGGTGCCAGTGCAATGATGGTCTGAAAAGAGGTGTAAGCTGGCCAGGGAAGGGGAAGGAAGTAAACTTATTGTTATCCAAAGAAAGGGGAGCTCCTGAGGACATTTTGGTGGAAATTTCTGGCACTACGAACAGTAGTTCACGTGCTGATTCTCACCATCAAGTGGCAAAAAACAACGCTCAGAAAGACAATTTCTATATCCACATCTAAGGGATATAGCAGAAACCCTGGCAGGCTCTAGCTTCAGTTAACTGATTTATGTAGCAGTAACACAGTATTTTTAAGATGACAAATAACCTACTAATGTTTTTTTGACTTACCAAATTTCTAAGGACAGTTCCTCTGGGTATCAGGTGCAACTCAGCATTTATAGCTTCAGCAGTTAGCTGTGAAAAGTCTATTCTTTACAGTATCCATACACCTACAGGGCCAATAGCTTTGTTTTTTTTAAAGGGAAGCAGTCTATTATATAATATTAGACTCAAAAGGTTGCAGCTTTTCAACACTCTTTCAGAGACACATATTTCTGCTGCTTACCCATAA
The DNA here is from genome assembly GCA_006408675.1 of Madoqua kirkii. NCBI lineage: Eukaryota > Metazoa > Chordata > Mammalia > Artiodactyla > Bovidae > Madoqua > Madoqua kirkii. The sequence continues at coordinate 25,268 of SJYC01029244.1, read as the reverse complement.
ACCACAGATGGCAAAAAAAAAAAAAAAGCTTTAAAGGAGGCAAAAAATTTAGAAAAACTTCTCAAAGTGGGGTGGAAACATCAGAGCAGAATCAGCAAAACTAATGATCTCTTCTCCCCCAAGCCACTCCTTCCATATGCCTATGTATCCCTGACACAATTCTGTCCCATCACTTGAGCTGAGTCTTATCTACCCTCCCACACATATAGCCTAGTCTAAGACAGCAGTATGAGTTGCTAGGCAGACACACAGACAGGCAGTTCCGAGGGAAATCTGACCCTCTTCATGATGGGACCAAAAAAGGTACTGATTACCTCTCCTATGGAAAATTCTACACTGGGAGGTAGACGAGAACATGGTGGACTGAAGTAAGGTCTCAAAAATCCTGACAATTTTTACAAGTTAAAAAGGGAAGGGGTGCGTGGTTCTGAAGGTAGATAACAATGAGTGATGGGAAAATGGAAATTAGCTCATTACTTATAAGTGAAAATTTACTATATCAACTGTCCTGAGATATTTAAAAACCAGTCCCACTCATCACATATCTGAGTAGGAATAATCAAAACAGTTTTGACTGAAAATGTGTCCTGCAAAAGTCCACACACAGAGCCAAATTTTCCAGCTGAAAACCATCAGGCTTATGAATATCAGTACCATCAATATAAACTTTTCAAACACCAGTGATCAGCAGTTCACAGCATTCATTTGTTCAAACATTATGTTCTTCATCCAAAGTTGAAGGTGTCTTTAAAGGGGGAAAAAACCAACTTTCTTCCCACCTCCTTCCCCTCCTGATGTCTCTGAACATAACATTATATTACTGAATAAAATTTCTCAAGCTCACAATTGAAATGTCGACAGGCAGGACACAAGGGAAGGTTTCAGGGTCATTTCTCAAAGGTAAGCAACATTATACTTAAATGATCACACTGTGGTCTGTAAGCCACACGAGTGCTTAACGTCACCTCCAAAAGACAGGAATGATAAATAAGAGTCACTAACGATCACACCTGTCAGCTATCACAAGAGATTAGTTACCAGCACATGACTGGTTTTGTTTTGTTTTGACCAGGACTGAAAATGAGACCAAGTAGGTTATGGGTTTGGGCGAGCTCCGGGAGTTGGTGATGGACAGGGAAGCCTGGCAAGCTGCAGCCCATGGGGTTGCAAAGAGTCAGACACGATGAGCAATTGAACTGAACAGAACATTAAACCTAGAAGGGGGACATGGCACTTTCTGTTTTACCTAAGAAAAATGTACTAGTTAGACAGTTACTTCGGTTAGATGATGTAGAAAAACCAAAGATCAATCACTTTTTCCTCTACTCTCTCCTAACTGTATATTTAAAGGAATTCATTTAAAACATTAAAAAGTAATAATTGTATTTATTATAAAAAATTATATTACCATATAATCTCCTTCAATGCTGAGGGATGATGCATTCTGTTGTGATAACTTACCACAACAAACCAAAGCAAAACAATCAGGTATCACTTTCCACATAAAGATTTAAACCAGACAGACTAGTGATGGTTAATGAAATGAGAAGCTGCCACTTATAGGGTGGCCTATTAGGTAGAGCCACAACACTCACATATTCCAAGACTCAAAGGTTAAATAATAATGAAAGTGTTCTGTGAACTTTCTAAAAAGCTAAATTATTAACTTTGAGACTTGGGTGAAACTACAGCAGGTTCTAGCGCCATTCATAACCATGGGGCACAAGTCATTTGGAAAAGGCAAGGATGTCGGGTGTGTTGTCAAGTGCCCATGAGTGTTCTGAACGCCAAGGGTCAACCACTGCATGGGGTGAAAATGAAAACCCACCATGAAATGGTTACTGGTTACTCCTGACCACCCTGTCCAAGCAGGTATTAAGATAGATGGGCATTAGATGGCTACCTAAACCACTTCTCTTAAATATCAACGTTTCCTGGCTTCCAAAAAAAAGATAATCACCAGATCCTAAGTAGTATGAAGAGTATAATGAAGACAGTCCTGCTCAGGAGTTTAGGTCCATCTCTTGCTGCCTTCCAACCAGCTACCTCAAGAAAGCTATTGGACCTAAGCTCTGATGAAATGAAACAAGAAAGGACTCACTGACTGCTCAGCTTCTTCTAAGGTCTAATTGTCCAAGGGTCTTGGGCTGCCCTTCACCAACAAAAAAGCTCCTCCCCTCCCCTCTATCGGTAGGTAGCTTTCTTTGTCTCCTGGTCAGAAATAAGTTTTTACACTAAAATCATGTTTTATTTCATGCATATGAAATGCAAGATTAGGTTAGGTTAGGTACACAAAGCAACTGACTAGAATTAAAGGTAAAAGTTCATAACACATTCCCCGGCAGGGTGTCCCAGAAGTCAGACAACACAATCTTGACCTTGAGGTTCACCTCTCATCCCCCTACCACAGCATCTCTGAAGCCTCTCCCCTCCACCCCTCTCCTCAATGCACACACACACACTCACACACTAGTATCTCAAGGAAACGCATTCTGCACTTCAGAGGTTACAAATTTGCTGGGAGACCAGAGGATATGTCTGACAATGGCACCTCTTCTGACATAATACCATATTTGCAATTACTGAAATTAATCTGAGCATCCATCTCTGTAAGCTTATTGTGTTTTTCACGGCTTTACAGGGGTGAGCCAATGCGATGGGGCTTTTAGGTTCCTAAGCAGCTGGGTGAGACACAAGCCTAGAGTTAAGAGCACAGAGGGGCCAAGAAAGCTGCTTCAATGTTCCCTGGCTTCTCCATCAATAAGCACCTCCATACCCTACATTCCTGGGGTATGCCCCACGAGGTTCCAGTGAGCTGAATTTCTGTGTTCCCAGGAGGTCCAGGAGCACATTCCACATTCTCAGTGCTGGCAAGCAAGCATTCAGCCCAAATGCCACTCAGCACTGTCACCACACCCTCCCTTCACATTCTAGAAGACTATTATTAGATCTCCCTGAAATGCACAGAATTTTTAAATCCCTGACTGTTATCTCTAATAGGTATATTTGAACTTTATCTCTCTTAAAGCTTGGCTGCCTTTCCCATCAGAGCACACATCTGAGGGGACAAGAAAGCAGAAATGAAAAGAGAAAACTCACAATCAGCGAGGTCCTATGGGATGATCTCACTAGTCAACCCCATGAGCCTTTGAGCCCCATTTCCAAGGAGAAAACATGCTTGGAGGTCTCTCCTTCCACCCTCACCCCCATCCCCATGAGACTGCCAGTATTCTTAAGACAGATTTCTGCAGTTCACAGTAAATCAACTGAAAGATGTACTCAGTCTGTCAAGGTTTATTATCAATACAGCTCCTTATGTTGATTAAAATGCTCATGGATTTTTATGCCAAAATGAGAATGTTTTAACTTTGAATTATCTTCCAGTGACCATCCAAACAAATGTAGAATATGTAAGACTCCACTGTGTTTTGTTTAAAACTCATCTTGTGTTTAGAAATTTTGGCTGCTATGCACACTACTGTTCAGCCAGAGAATGCAAAAGCAAAAGCAGCTCTTATTTTGATGAGCTGCAGTCTTTAATATCCTGTTTATCCCCACCAGTCATCACTTATTGAGGGTCATATACATGTAAATATATATGGAGTGTTCATGATGCTTTATGAATATTAATCCATTCATTCATTTAATCAGCAAGCATTTATTGAGCACCCAGTATTACACATCTAATTAGGCATAAGAGATAAAAAGTGATGAGAAAGTCCGAGGCCACAACCTTGTGACAAGTTGTGGGGAAAACAGACAATCAAACAAGTAATGAGTATGCACTGTGGTAAATGCTATCATGAGGAAAAGAGGTTATTAAAAATAATATCTAGGGCAGTGACTATGTATCTGATGTTTACAGCCACTGCCTCCAATTCTCACATCCTGCAAAGGTAGGTATCTTCCCACTTTCCGGTGTACCAGGCTGTCCCATGCTAAACACTGCCTCTCCATCTGTGTCGGCATCCACATCATCGTTTGCATCTCAAATCCCCATTCTGGTCTCAATATTGTACCTACAGGCCTGCATTAATTTATTCAGGCATCGATCAAATTTTTGGCCGGAATTATAAAGCACATTGTACACCTTGGGGAGAAAAGAGACCAGAACACACTCTGAAGGAACTTCCAAGTCGGCTATATGGAGTAATACAAGAACATTAATAACACAAAGCAAAGATGGAGCATGGACTGGGCAGCCTGTGGTCACGATCAGAGAAGTGCTTCAGACAAGCCATTTGGCTTCTGAAAGGGAGAGATCACTGTGGAGAGATTTATTCAGGAGGTAGGACCAAGGTCTTAAGATCACATAAGGTCAGACTGGAAGAGAAACAAGGCCAGTCCTTAGGAAGGCAGTGTTCAGAGAGGTGCCCGGAAGGCTCACAGATTAGGCTGAACCAAAGCCAGGGGTGAAACTGGAGCCTGATGGTGGGACAAGCCGACTTCAGCTGCCCCAAGCGCCCGCTGATAAGAGATGTTAAGGCACCTGGGGCATTAAAATGGCCCCATGTAACAGCACCTGCAGAAATCCACATTGTAAGAACTCCTCTCAGAAACCACTACACATGACGGAAGCAGTTCTTCATTCCACCTCCTGGGATAGAGGCTGAGACCCAAAGGACCTCCTGGAGTCAACAGAGGTCACCAAACAATTCTCTAATGATGAAGTCCTTTCCACTGCAGGTGCTTCTCTCCACTTGACTTCAAGGCCAGAGCTGCATTATTCAGAATCAGAGTAAAGAGGCTGAGGACCGTCAGCAATGGGTCTTCATCATGGCCCTTTACCCACAGGCCCTTCCCCAAATTGGTAAACAGACACTGAAAAGAATATCGGATTGCAAACCAAGTTATTAGCATGCCTGGAATACTCACGTCTCAACCAAGTTCTGCCGATGATATCTTTGTTTGTTTAACTCCTGACCACTGATAAAATATTTCTACATGTCTTAGATTACTTGATACTCACAACAGTCATGAAATAAGCACTAGGCCTCTAATTTAATAGATGAAGATCCTGAAGGTCAGGGAGGATAAGTGACCTATTCAAAGTTATAAAGCTACTGAGCTATAGAGCCAATTTTGGATCAGACTATCTGTCCAGTGGTCTGTCTGCTCTGTCACTACTGCAGATGATCATAATACTTCATAAAGCTTTTTAGAGTTGACAAAGAGTTTTTATGGTAGTCCTGGCAGTATATACACTAATATACACAGACAGAGACACACTCTCGCCCTTGTACATACAAACTCTGTTTTCATAAAAGTAAAGAGACAATAGTAATAATCATAATACTATATTCTACTTGTTAAAAAAACCATCTTTCCTCCTCTAGCTATGGACTTTTCTCAGCTCATTTATAAGGTGAAGAAGAAGTGAAGTCGCTCAGCCGCGTCCGACTCTTTGTGACCCCATGGACTATAGCATATTAGGCTCCTCCATCCATAGGATTTTCCAGGCAAGAGTACTGGAGTGGGTTGCCATTTCCTTCTCTAGGGGATCTTCCCTAACCAGGGATCGAACCCAGGTCTCCCACATCGGAGGCAGACGCTTTAACCTCTAAGCCACCAGGGAAGCCCTTTATAAGGTGAGTAGCTATTATTTAGATTACTGCTAAAGATACATGGGTGAAGTCTTAAATCCTAAATGTTGGCCTGTTTGTAACTCACCCTTAGAACAAGCTTGCTTTTCTGTTGAATATCTGCCCATTTCCATTTTGCACCACTAAGCTCTTGCCTCCACTCCTAATCTCCTCGCAGTGACACACAAAGCAACATCTTTCCCAAATGTCCATCTTATGCCTACATTTGTTTTTAGAAAGTGGCAATTTCCCAGCAGACATAAAATTCACAGGACTTGAAAAAAACTTCAAAAAAAAAATCCAACTATTTACCACATTTTTAGACAAAAACAAAAGACCTATTAGACAGATGGGCACGTATACTTTTTTTCAAAATTCCCAACTCCCAGTTTTTCAGAGCACTTCTTTGAAATTCATAGGTCACACAAATTAAAATTCCCAATAAACAATTTGTCAGTTAGTCTGCACAGTGGGGAGAAAATTATACACAGAAATGTAGAACGAGCCAGAATCAAAGCCAACTGCTAGTGACAAATGAGCAAACCACTTCCCATAGCAGAGGCAGAGAGCCTGTCATCACACCCACGAAATAAAGGATCACAAACTCCCCCATCAGCCACAGGGAGTCCTCATTTCTCTGTTTTTCCTTCTCATCACACATAATTCTATCAAAAGATCTTCATGAAAATAAGGTCAGCATACTTAATCTATAAAGCAGTCATCTCACCTACTTTTAATCATCTCTCTTTATGAGAGAATATATATAATCAGGCCACACTACACAAACAGAATTTAAATATAGTTTTTCACCTTTCTCCTCTGCTCCCAAAGGAAAACTCCATGTACCACTCATCTTGCTAAAAGCCACAGGAATAAAGTGACTTAATTCTAGTTAAACCAAGTATTTCAACCACATACTCTTAAACCTTAATCTTAAACATATCCACGAAATGTGATTTTTGAGAGCTTTCCTTGTTATTCATTCAGTAAATCTCCAACATACAATAAACTTCCCCTAAGCACAAGCTCCTAGCGATGTTCTTAGTTTATACTAAATGTATACAGAAATATTTTATATAATAACTTTAAAAACATTGCTTTTAGCCTGAACTATTACTTGAACTTGAAAAATATTTTAAACTCAACTTCAGTCCTCATAAGGTAATCTAGGGTGTGGGTGTTTTTGAATTTCCTTTTCATGGGGAAAAAGGAAGCACTGAATCAGACAACAGATGTATATGGAAAAACACATATTTTGATACACATATTAAATAAAGACGTACTTTTTTGCTTGTTTAAAGATTCTTCTGTTACTTGACTCACAATACAAATAAACCACAGTCAAATTCCTTATGCTGAATTTAAATTAAGGTGTGAAACCTGGGTTTTCTGCTGAAGTCAGACCAGAGCACAACCCACCTTGTCACATCCCCAGTCAAGAGGAGACCCATCCAGCCCTTCCATGTCCCCAAAGAAAAGGTTCTTTGTTCACCTGGAACTGAAAGGCTCCACTTTCAGAATCACAGCTCCTGCAGCAATGGAAGTATGCTTTGAATCCAGATAGCCATATTAGACTTGCCATCAGGGATTTGTTAAAAATTTAACATCTTGAAAGAAAGCAAAGCAAGCAACCACTGACACCAACTGAGTAATTAAACTGCTGGTTCAAGGAAGTTTCAAAATCTAAACCCAACATCAACATCTGGCAAGTCTTCATGTGTGACCTACCAATACTTGCACATGCATGTTACTGCGAAAATCCATAAAGAGGGAAAGTATTAAGCTTTTAAAAGCCTATTAATTGGTTTGTTCTCTATCTGAACCACACATAAGCAGCTAACTCCAGTTCCAACTAAGCATCAGCTTTTGCCTCGTCTCAGAAGGGCAAAAGCTGACAAGAGTTACTGAAGACAATTAAATCTGTTCTTGTCCAGGGGTCCCGATCAATACACTGTATCATAATCTAACACTGAAATTGCCTCTCCACCCCCAACCCCTTGGATGAGGTAGTTTATTTCTGGTCCCTAGTCCTTGCTGGGTTAGTAACTCTTTTCTCTATAATTTGCACATCTCCTAGAAGGGCGAGGGAGACATCTGAATTCAAACTCCATTTGTTTACCGCCCGCTACCCGCAATATTTTGCATTCCCACCACCCAGAAGCTTGCGCTTTCTGCACCCCACCCCACCTTCCCCGTACCTGCCAAGTTCCTCGCCGGTGTCGTAGTAATCATCCACGTTTTCCTGCCTGAACACGGTCATGATAAACTGTCACGCGTCACCAAAACCCAGCGCACTTCAACTCCGCTTCCCAAACCATCACCACCACCCCTGCGCCTCCGTGGGCCCCTCATGCATCAGTCAGCAGTCCTTTAAAAAAAAAAAAAGGCAATATAATAATAAAATGACACCCCCAAAAGGAAGTACCCTTCCCCAGGGCTAATTCTAGCTCGCTGAAGACCACCTCTCCGGAGCTGCCCCACCCCGCCGGGTGGAGAGGAGCACTCTTTGTTAAACCTCAGCATAGGGATGCCCCCAGCCCAGCATCGCTGGCGCACTCGTGTGGGCACCGCCGCACCCCAAGGTCTGAGTCTCCGAAAGCAAGGCGCGGAGCACAGATCAGCACCCGCTCCGGAAGTCGCTGGCCTCCCCGCCTCCTCTTTCTATGCACACACGCCCACCCAGCTCCCCACCTCCAGGGGCGCCGCGGAAGAATGAAGACCTCGCCCCGGCGGAAAGCGCCGGGCTGGAGGCATCCCTCTCCTGCCAGCAGCAGCCGAGCAGCCCCCGCGCCACCTCTCGGCGCCCGCAGTTCCCCGGCCGCCACGGCCACCTTCTCTCCTCCCTCGAGCCAAGCTGTCCCCAGAGGCACATTCCTGGCGCCTCCCGCTCCGTTACCCAGCCGACCCGGCGTGCGGCCGCCCGGGGGAGCAAGGGAGGGAAGGGAGCGGCCGAAGGAGGCGCGGCCGCCGGCTCCCAGTCTTCGCGCCCCGAACACAAAGCGCCCGGACCGCGCCACCTGTTCCCATCCGGCCCGCGGGGCTGGGGGAACCTCCTGGTGGCGATCCCACTTCTCCCCTCCGTCAAGTTTACCCTGCCTCGGCCTTCCCTGTTGTCTTGGGCGCTGCCCGGGCAAACCTCGTCGTGCCACGGCCGCGAAAGCCAAAGCAAGCGGCGGGGCTCGGGAGGAGCAGAGAGTCGCGCGCGGCCACTCACCCGGGTGCCCGGGAGCTGCCCGGGTCCTTCCCGGGCGCTGTCGGAGGCCGACGGTAGGCGCCAGCGCCCGAGACGAGCTGGGCGGCGGCGGGAGTGCAAGGAGGCTGAGTGGGGGCGCGGATTCCGCACGTCCGCCCGGCGTCGGCTCGGCCTGGCTCTCCCGCTCCGGCTCCGGAGCAGCCCGCGGCTCCTCGCCGCCTTCCGGGCGGAGGGCTGCCGACAGGCGGCCAATAGGGACCCCGCGGGAGGGCTGGCGACACGGCCCACCCACCTCCGAGCTGCCCGGCCGGGCCGGCGCTGCAGCTGCTGCGCTGCGCTGGCTGCTCCTCCCCGCTCGGCTCTTGGGGCTCGCTGGCGCGCTCTACCGCGCACACCCCCACACCAACCCACTCACCCTACACCCGCGCAGAGAGCGGTCGCGCAACGTGGGTGCCCCACCTGTGACACGCGGCTACGCTGCCCTCTTCCGCTAGAATCCGGAGGAAGGCGATTCCTTCCCCCTGCAAGGGTGTTTTGAGCCCTCAGCGTGGGCCAGGCACGGTGCTTGGCACGGGAAAATCACAACAGACCATAATAAGTTTTTAAAAATCTCTGCCCTTCTGACACTTACATTTTGGCAGAGAAATTAGATAATAAGTATGTCAACAAATAAATGAGATCATTTTAGAAAGGATGGGTTCTGTGGAGACAAAACTGAAGGATAACAAGGTAAAGAATGACAAGAAAGGAGCAGACCTCATTAGGAGTTTCTCTATGGGACTGGTGTTTTGAGCTGAGATCTGGACTGTGAAAAGATATGAAACCAAAGAATAAAGTTTAGGGTATCAGAGGCCCAGTGTAACAGCAGAAATGAAAGGCTTATGTGTGCAGTCCTATACGAATTGATTATTGATGAGTTGAAATGTGGTTAGTCCAGAATTAGGTGTGCAAGAAGTGTGAAAAATACACATGGGATTCCAAGACTTGGTATAGAAATAAGGATAAAAAACATTTCTTGAATCTTTTTTATGTTAAATGCATGTTCAAATAATAGTATTTTGTACTATTGGGTTAAATAAAATATTTAATTAAAGTCACTTATTACTTTTCAAAATGCAGATATAAAATGAGTACCTATGTGGTTTGCAGATATTTCTATGGACTGTGCTGGTCTTCTTTGAGATCCCATACCTACTGGAGATCCTTATCCATTCTCTCTGCATCTTACCCCAGGCCCCTACCAAGGCCTGAGATGTGAGAAACAGGATGTTTCTCTATAACGACTGCTGTACCTGCAAACGCAGTCATGTCTGACTTCGTGTGACCCCATGGACTGTAGCCCACCAAGCTCCTCTATCAATGGGATTTCCCAGGCAAGAATACTGGAGTGGGTTGCAATTTCCTTCTTTAGGGGATCTTCCAGATGCAGGGATTGAGTCTTCTGAGTCTCCTGCACTGGCAGGTGGATCACTTTACCATTGAGCCTCCTGGGAAGTCCATAGAGACTGCTGGGAATCCTTAAATAGAGAAAAGCTCCTATTGGAAAAATCTACCTTACTGCTGAGAGTTACTAAAACTGGTATGTGAACACACTGAGAATTCAGCTCCATGTCATTGATCAAATTTCCAGATTTTCCAAAATGTGATGGTTTAAACTGTCTTTGTGCTAAATCTCTTCAGCTGGGTCCAACTCTGTGCGAGCCCATGGTCTGCAGCCTGCCAGCTGTCCATGGGGATTCTCCAGGCAAAAAATACTAGAGTGGGTTGCCATTTCCTTCTCCAAAACTCTCTTTAGTTCAACAGAAATTCTTGGGGTAAAAAAGAATGCTCCTCAGATCTTATGTGAGATCCTCCTCTTAAAGAACATATAGTGACCCACAGAAAGGGCACACATTCCTTATGACAGAATCAAAGGGAAGATTCCAAATTGGGAGGCATTATCAATCTAAGTGATGGGTTTCAGAATTAACACAAAAGGATCTTGAGAGGTGAGAAATATAGGCAAAAATAACAAAAAAAGTGATTCATTTTGGGAAAATGCAATTGAATACATCTGTTGGAGGGAGGGATTAGAAACTCAGACTTGAGTGCTTGTGGATGCCTGCTTTAGGGGTAATATTTTCCCGCAAAATAAATAAATAAGTTTTCAAAGCAGTGAGGAGAACTGGCTCTGTCTGGTGACCAGCATGTCTTCCCTACCCTATTGGACATGATGGTCACAGTGAATTTTCTAGAGTATTAAATAAAAGTACAGACTTGGGAATCACACAGTTGGATCTAATATTAGTGGAACCATTTAATCCTAGCTGTGAATGACCCTGACTGTGTCCTTAACCTCTTAATTTCATGTCTGTACTAATTTAGGCAAGCATTTTAGGCAGGGAAATGAGCCCAAAATTCAGTGAAGAAGCTGAATCCAATTCTCCTCCAAGAATATGAAGTAGCTGTGGTGGCTTGAGTTTAAGAAAATGTAGTAGAAGTTGACAGGGTGTAACATCCTTCTAAGGCCAGGTCATAAGGTTTTAGAGCTTCTGCCTAATACTCTCTTATTCTCTCTCTTCCTCTTGTTCTTTCCACACACTCCAGAAGCCTTCAGCTGCCATGGTTACACAGGGGCTGCCATGTGGAGGGACCATGTGGAGAGACTACAGAAAGAGAGGAGCCCAAAGCAGCCAGCTGTTCCAGCCCCACCCCCACTCTCAGCTATCTGTGCCTTCACAGCCCCAATTTTGGGAGCAGAATAAAGGACTGTTACCATTCTAAATCATTATTTTGGGGTGGTTTATTATGAGGCAATAGATAACTTATGTAAGAAAACTTAGCTCTTAACTTGTGCCAAATGATAATCAGACTGAATTATCCTCTTCTTGATCTTCAAACAACTCTAAATTAATTGTTTTTTCCACTTTATGTTTAACCTTCTTAGTCTCAGTTTCATCACCTGCAAAATGGGAGCAATAAATAGACCCTTGTGTTTTCCTCAGAGTTTCTGGAAGATTCTAAAGAGATGATGCATGAAACAAGGCTTTGTACATTATAAAATACATCAGAATGTTGGTATTATATCTTCTAACACATTCCAAGCAAGAAGAGCTCTTCGGGACATCTCTTTCAAGGAAGATGACAATACTACAATCCTGAAATTATGAGATTCAATCTGGAAAGGACTTCATTAAGAGAACTTGATTATGATATGGACTGTGACTTATGATAATCATGATGATAACATTTAAAACAGACTCAGGCATAGAATTTAGGACATTATTTTACATCTGCATTAGTCAGGGTAAAATAACTGCTGCTAAAAACTCCACAGATCTTAGAGGTCTGATGCATTTAAAGGTTTATTTCTTATACTCAGAACACATACTTGCAGGAATTAGAGAAAGGGTTCCCCTCCACATAGTCATTCAAGGATCCAGGCTTTTGTCCTCTAATAGATCCATGGTTCCTTGGAACACTGAGTTTCTCAGTTGATCCTTTTCATCTGTTGGCTGATGAGAGAAGAGAGAATTCAGAAAGGACTGCACTGAAGTTTTTTTTAGGGGGTCAGATTTGAAGTCTGAGGCTTAACAGTTTCTTGGAAAAGATGTTCTAATAGCAAAGAGAGTTTGCTAGCTCAGTTCAACTAGCTCAGTTCAACTTTGGGTTACTTTTTATGACATGCCTTTGGCTTTTATCAAGGGCTAATAGTTTTAAATGGTTGCAGGAAGAATGCTTCTGCACCTGTGATTTCCCTGGTGAAGATATTGCCCATTATGTAGTTGAGTGCCTCTTATGTAGACAGCCACATGACTGACTCCCATTCTTTTCAGCATTGAGCACTGAGAGAGCTCATCACTTCTGACCAAATGATGTTTCTTTTTTGTGATAATGAAAATTACAGAGCTCACTTTGTCTTCCATTTTCCCCTGGCTTCCAGAAAGCACATAGCAGGATCAGAAAATATAATCCTCCAAGTAATGTCCAATTTGCTATACTCTACTAATAGTTTTAAATGGTTGCAGGAAGAATGCTTCTGCACCTGTGATTTCCCTGGTGAAGATATTGCCCATTATGTAGTTGAGTGCCTCTTATGTAGACAGCCACATGACTGACTCCCATTCTTTTCAGCATTGAGCACTGAGAGAGCTCATCACTTCTGACCAAATGATGTTTCTTTTTTGTGATAATGAAAATTACAGAGCTCACTTTGTCTTCCATTTTCCCCTGGCTTCCAGAAAGCACATAGCAGGATCAGAAAATATAATCCTCCAAGTAATGTCCAATTTGCTATACTCTCTGAATCAATCAATAAGCATTTATTGTCCAATATATATTAAATACTAAGGATGCAAAGATAAACATTCTCTGTCCTCCAGTAACTCAGTCCAGTGAGGGAGGCTAAAGAACAAAGGGACAATTCTATTAAAGTGTGGTTGTGTTAGATGTAATCCATTTATTTCTCTAGATGTACTTCCTTCGCTTCTCTCCCTTTACAGGTCGCCAGGCTGGTTGTAAGATTATTTTAATTCATTACCTTGTCCTCTGGTGGGCTTGGCCAATGACGTATCAGGCATGGGGTGAAGAAGGGAGGCAAAGGAGGCCAGGGTAATTATTGTCCTGCTTTTCTCACTGCAAGTTTGCCTTGGTCACTATCAAACAAAAGTCACTGCTCCTCACCAGGTAAATTTTCTCTGTGATTGTCTCTGTACAGGTGTTATTGGTAACCACTCTCCCCTAGTTTCTTCAGACCTAGAACTGATGGCAGCTCCGCATTACAGACCTGGAGTTCCTGCCTCATCCTTCATGGCTCCTCTGTACCTCTTGCACACCTTGTTGAATCATCCTAATTTGAGTGTGCCATCTCTTTCTTCTGCAATGCCTACAGACTGCTGTGGAAACACAAAGGGAGGGCACTTAATTCAGACGAAAATGGGGATGGAGGGTGACAATGGGTGAATCTGAGTTTCAGGGAAGTTTCCTGGGGGAGCTGATGATCCTTCTAAAAACCTGTGAAAGCAGATTAAGAGCTAGCAGAATAAAGTGGTGGGTGATGGGGTGGTGGGTTGTGGGGTGGGATGGCTGGGAGAGAAGGACATCTAGGGAGAGGAGAACAGTGAGGGTGAAATCATGGATGTGAGGAAGATAACGGCTTGTTTAGAAATCTGTAAGTAACTAGAATTTGGGCAGTGAAATATTCCAATGTAAGAGTAGCATGGGGAAGGGTCTTTTGCACTGTGTCCAGCACTTGGATAAGAGCAGAAAGGTAAACCAAGGGAGAGCTTGACAGTCTTGTCCATTGTGCTCAACACTTGGGTCTTCACTCTGAAGACTCTTTGACACCTGGGGTGATTTGTGCTAATTTGGCACATCCTAGGAGATGGTGGGGAGAGAAAAACAATGGGAAACTTTAAGGAGGTAGAACTCATAGGACTTGGTACCAGAGGAAAAGGACAGAAGTTTGAGGTGCCCATGGGGCATTTAGATAACATCCTTGTGGAGAAGGGTTCCTATGGGAGAACAGAGGTAATTCTTGTGAACACCATGGGAGGTTTGAGCATGAGTGAGTCAGCTGAGCAGCTATGGGCTTTACTTGTATTTCTTGAGGTCAGAAAGAGTTCAGTTCAGTTCAGTTCAGTGGCTCAGTCGTGTCTGTTTCTTTGTGACCCCGTGAAACGCAGCACACCAGGCCTCCCTGTCCATCACCAACTCCCGGAGTTCACCCAAACTCATGTTCATTGAGTCGGTGATGTCATCCAACCATCTCATCCTCTGTCGTCCCCTTCTCCTTCTGCCCTCAATCTTTCCCAGCATTAGGGTCTTTTCAAATGAGTCAGCCCTTCCTATCAGGTGGCCCAAGTATTGGAGTTTCAGTTTCATCAGTCCTCCCAATGAACACCCAGGACTGATCTCCTTCAGGATGGACTGGTTGGATCTCCTTGCAGTCCAAGGGATTCTCAAGAGTCTTCTCCAACACCGCAGTTCAAAAGCATCATTTCTTTGGTGCTCAGCTTTCTTTATAGTCCAACTCTCAAATCCATACATGACTACTGGAAAAACCATAGCCTTGACTAGACAGACATTTGTTCACAAAGTAATGTCTCTGCTTTTTAATATGCTGTGTAGCAGAAAGGGTTAGAGTGGCGAATTGAGACACCATGAATATTGAGTACCTCAAATGCCTCCTGTATGTACAATGCATTATAAAAATTTGCTGTCTTCTTGGTCTAATAGATTACTAACTTCCTTATCTGTGCTTAACACATCTTGCGAGTTTAATCCATCCCATTTGTTTTCTTGTTTTCTGTAACAGAATTGAATATTCACAACCAAAATGTCGAATGCACATTGCACAACTCCTTCTGAGCTGTGAGATAAATGAAACACTTCTCTGACCCCTTCTCCCACCATTGCTTCAGACTCAGCCCCACATGTTCCTCAAACTTCATGTATCAAAGACTGCCTCATCTTCCCATCCCCCAAATAACTCATCCATCTGTATTTCAGCTCACATGGCAGCAATATCTACCTAATCACTTAACCCCAAATTTGAGTATTGCCCCGACATTGAATATTCACAACCAAAATGTCGAATGCACATTGCACAACTCCTTCTGAGCTGTGAGATAAATGAAACACTTCTCTGACCCCTTCTCCCACCATTGCTTCAGACTCAGCCCCACATGTTCCTCAAACTTCATGTATCAAAGACTGCCTCATCTTCCCATCCCCCAAATAACTCATCCATCTGTATTTCAGCTCACATGGCAGCAATATCTACCTAATCACTTAACCCCAAATTTGAGTATTGCCCCGACTCTGTCCTTTTCCTCTGGTACCAAGTCCTATGAGTTCTACCTCCTTAAAGTTTCCCATTGTTTCTCTCTACTCATCATCTCCTAGGATATGCCAAGTTAGCACACATCACCCCGGATATCAAAAAGTCTTCAGAGTGAAGACCCAAGTGCTGAGCACAATGGACAAGACTGTCAAGCTCTCCCTTGGTTTACCTTTCTGCTCTTATCCAAGTGCTGGATACAGTGCAAAAGACTCTTTCCTTCTCTACTTTTTTGTAGTGCATAATTGAAAAGATTAGGGCTTGCCATTACCTGCCTGGCCCTCTGCACTGGAGTTTAAGACCCCAAGTTTGAGACCCTATGGCATGCATTCTGCATACTTGGCTATGCCTACTTTCCTTTGACTCAGTTTCTTTCCAATTTTCATTTACTTATTTTATGGTATTGAATACTTTGCTGCTGCTGCTGCTAAGTCGCTTCAGTCGTGTCCGACTCTGTGCAATCCCATAGATGGCAGCCCACCAGGCTCCCCCATCCTTGGGATTTTCCAGGCAAGAACACTGGAGTGGGTTGCCACTTCCTTCTCCAGTGCATGAAAGTGAAAAGTGAAAGTGAAGTCACTCAGTCGTGTCCAACTCTTAGCAACCCCGTGAACTGCAACCCACCAGGCTCCTCCATCCATGGGATTTTCCAGGCAAAAGTGGGTTGCCATTGCCTTCTCCAGAATGCTTTGCTAACCTTCATTAAATCCTTTGTTTAAACAAAACAAGTGGGATGTAAACAAACTCATACAAAACACTGACCAGTGTATAAAAGGCCATAGGAGACTATAAACATCTCCAGATACAGGCTTACTTTGGTCCTTAGCCTGATTTCTTTTATGCGTGGCCCAGTTTCTCTTAGGTTCAGACACTTGCTGGAGCAAAAGATTGGTAACACTGAATCACTGAACAGCACTCATAAAACTCATGGCCCAGAATGTCAGCCATGTTCTTAACTAGAGGTGCATAGAACTGTGTCTAAGCACTGCACAGGTCACTCATTTTACTGTTAAATGCAAATACAGCATTTGTGTAACTCTTTATCTCTCCAGAGGGTTCCTGATGTTGGGTTTTTACTGCAGTTAGCCACCAGATTGTACAGCATTTCCCTGTTTGGATACAATGGATAAAGTTGGGACCATACCCATTTGGATATAGAGGGAAGGGGAAGAGTGGAACATTCAAGAGTTTCTGTTTTATCAAACAAACTTAAAGCAAGACCGAAAGCAAGGTGACCCTAAGGAAGCACTTGACATTACTCTTCCATTAGAACTGGTTGTACAGATCATAATTACAGGTAAAATCTAAGCTTACAGCCTCATTGATTTAGTGAAGGTAATTCTGTTTATTTTCTACTATTTCTAATCTTTTTATTCTCTATCAATAACTAATGAACCTCTTTAAAATCATCTGATTTAACATCATTGTTTTATATTTATTTTCCTTTAAGACAAAATTATGGTAAAAATATTTTACCAAATTCTTTCTTTGGACACAGAGGTATTAAATATTACAGGAGGAGATTCAGTATCAATGAAAGCCTCCATGTTTCTTGGCATGGTTTCATGAAATACGGTCCCATTACTCAAGCCAATGAAGTGATTTACAGCCTTATTCAGAGCAGTTTGGTAGGATTTATAGAAACATTGCTTTTTAAAAAAGACAAACGTTGTAAATTTTTCAAGAAGGTTTTGTCAGTCTGAAGATTTGAAAATAAAGCAATAATCTTTGACCCTTTCAATGCTGTATTCTCATAAATCTACACAGCTATAAAATTGATAGCTTTTTCTTACATAGATTTAATAAGTCCAAATATATTCTTTTTAAAAAGTTGTATTCTTACAATGGGCATAATTTAACTTGTTGCTTAGTTATTTCCTCCTTTTCTCTTAATTTTAAGAAATATTGAGATGATGAAAATTTCTGGGGAAATACTACTTAAGAACACTATACCAGATTTATAACTTCTTAGGAATCTAGAATTACTTTTAATAGTTTCATGCTCACTCATTCATTTAATTATTTATTGAGTCATAAGGATATGGTGAATAAGACAGAACCAGGGAGTTATGACTTATAAGTAGCTACATTTTATATTTCTGTTTTAATAGAATCCTCTTAAAGGAAGGATCTCTTGGTTTTTCTGAAATTTCCTGATTAAGATTCCTAGAAGAAATCTCCTCAATGGAGCTCTCCATCCACAATTGATAATAGTAGTTCCTAATCAAGTTTATACAATAAAAAAGACATAATAGCTGAAAATGTACCTCCCACCTCTTCTGTAGACCTTCACACCACTGCCGTATCTCCAGTCTACTGCACTGTCTTAATATTTAAAAAACATAAGATTCCTACCCCTCATCCTATTCTTTTTGCAAAGGTGGTTAAATTTTCAAATATTAACTAAATGTATTCTTCCATATATTAAAAATAATTATATCTAGGGAGAATTCCCTGGCAATACAGTTGTTAGGAATCCAAGGGGAGTATGGGTTCAATCTTTGATCGGGTAATAAAGATCTGGCTTGCTGTGAGGTGTGACCAAAAAGAAAATTACATTTCGGTTGACTTAAATATGTCTTCAATGACTTAAATATGTCTTTTTAAAATGAGTTTTGTCCACTTGATTTGCAAAGTCAAATATATTTCAGATATTTGATTAGATATTTGATTTATTTGAGTTTTTAAAATACTTACAGACTCCTTGAGTGTTAAAGTCCATGTTTTGTATCTTTAAGAATATCTCAAAAAGTTAGTACTAAAAAAGAGTGATGGGCTTCCCTCGTGGCTCAGTTGGTAAAGAATTTCCCAGTGTGGGAGACCTGGGTTCAGTCCCTGGGTTGAGAAGCTTCCCTGGAGAAGGGAAAGGCTACCCACTCCAGTATTCTGGCCTGCAAAATTCCATGGACTGTATAGTCTATGGAGTCATGAAGAGTCAGGTACAACTGAATGACTTTCACTTCACGCACATAATGGTAGTGAAACTTTTTCCTGGATTAATTGCCTTTTAGCTACAATGATGTTCTGATATACAAACAGTGCTTTTAACCAAAATGCATTTGAGGAACTAGAACATCGTGTAACCCACGGTGTAAACATATAGTGCTTTTCCATGGGAAGAATGCAATAATTGGAGGTTGTACTACTGACCAAGGGTTTGGCATGATATAAAACATGGCAGTAAACAAAAATATGTCATAAAAATCAAGGCTCAGCAGCAATGACTCTATGAGGATGCAAAAGAGCAAAATTATGTTACCAGCTTAATAAAACGGGCATAAATGCACTGTAGACATCACCACAACATTCCACTGTTACAGATACATGTGTATATACATATGTATGTCACAGAAAATGCATTTCATAGTATCATAAATTCTAGTTAAAATAGTATGCTGAATAAAATATGCATTAATTAAACAGTTCATCAATAATAATCATGCTTATTTTCTAAGTTTGAAAGGACTTTGGGGAGATAATTGGCATGGACCAGGTTTCTAATATCTGTTCAAGAAGGTTTAAGGTGATTCGCCTTTCTCTCTTAGAAAAGTTCCTTAAAACAGTGAGAAGCATTGGAATTCATCAGTGCTGCTTCAAAAAATGGTATGAAGTTATCAATGTGTGTTACTTGTTGACATCAATGGCTACGACACTGAGAAGTAATTTTTTAAGGATCTCAAGTTTGACCAAACATCTCTTCTTCACTGTTTGCTGCATCATCAATTTATTTACAAATTCTGTTTATCATGAAATAAAAGGAAAGCTCCCAGAGAAGCATACAGAACACCATTTCCAGTTCACTGGAAAACCTTGAACTTATAATAATAGTTTTATGTATTCTAACAGAGTTCATCAAGAAAGGCATATAACACAGTCTGAGCAACCTGAGCTCTTTCCTTGCTTTCTAACAGAAGCTATGCAGTGAAAGCAAAAAGACATTTTGAACTTGACTGTATGGCAAATAAGAAACCTTAAAATCCTCTAGCTATGAGTTATTAGAAACACTAATATCATACAAAAAAATCATTTAAATGTTCATCTGAAGCTGAAAGAAAATGAGAAAGAAAAAAACCAAAAAGAAAAGATAAGCTCTTAAAATTTTAAAAATAAATGATAAAAATGAACTCTGACAGCATTGGAGATGGGTGTCAGCCTTAGGAATAGAAAAGGTTAGACTTTTAATACTCCAATGGGACAGTGGTTGAGACTTTGGGCAGTTTTAGATAAAACACTCTTCAAGAGAAATGACAATCCACTCCAGCACTCTTGCCTGGAAAATCCCATGAACGGAGGAGCCTGATAGGCTACAGTCCATGGGGTCACACAGAGTCGGACATGACTGAGCAACTTCACTTTCACTTACATGGGTGAATGACATAAAGCTGATCTGCCACTAGGTATGTGGGGATTTGTAACTTTACACCTCCTCCTTACATGAAATTGAGTTTAAAATTGGTATTTTGTGTTGGCCCAGAATCACTTATGTCAGGAAAGTGGTCCTGAACTGGTAAAATCCTCTGAAGAGACCCAGACTCATCTCCACCCCAGGGAGGATACCCAAGTCTCACTTAAGATGAGTTCACAATCAAAAGCTATAAAACTCTCCAAGAACCAGTGCAGCAGACTTAAGAATCACGAGGGGAAGGCAATGGCACCCCACCCCAATACTCTTGCCTGGAAAATCCCATGGACGGAGGAGCCTGGTGGGCTGCAGTCCATGGGGTTGCTAAGGGTCGGACACGACTGAGCGACGTCACTTTGGCTGCTCACTTTCATGCACTGGAGGAGGAAATGGCAACCCACTCCAGTGTTCTTGCCTGGAGAATCCCAGGGATGGCGGAGCCTGGCGGGCTGCCGTCTATGGGGTGGCACAGACTCGGACACGACTGAAGTGACTTAGTAGTAGTAGGCTTAGTCATGACTTTTCTGGTGGATGAGATGGTAAAGAATCTGCCTGCAAAGTGGGAAACCTGAGTTTGGTCCCTGGGTCAGGAAGAGCCCCTGGAAAAGGGAATGGCCACCCACTCCAGTATCCTTGCTTGGCGCATTTCACGGACAGAGGAGCCTGGTGAGCTATTCAAAGGGTTGGACATCACCGAATGACTGACACTTTCACTACGTTTCAGGCTTAATCAATGAGGGGAACAACCTCTCTCCCAAGAAATTTAGCTAATGGGATAATTGGATAGAGATTAGAAAGTAGGAATGTTAAAAATGACTAAAGACATTGAAGAAAGACTCAGATTAAAAAGTACAAAAGGACACAAATGGAAAAGGCTTGCTAGATGACTTCCAGGTGGTAAGGAATGCACAACCTTCCACACTAAAAGAGATGAAAAGTTGGAGCTGTGGGTCTTGCATGTTTGATTTAATCAGATCATTCTCCAAACACTGCATTCAGCCGCCACGTTCTTTAAAAATTACACCTGCTTTTTCAAGGTAAGAGTGGGGTGGAAGGATATCAGTCCTGAAGGAGAAATAATAGATTTGTGTGGCTAAAATGTAGACCAGAGGGAATTCCCCTGCAGTACAGCAGTTAGAACTCCACACTTTTACTGCCCAGTACAGAGGTTCAATCCCTGGTTAGGGAACAAAGATCCTTTTGCACAAACTACAAAGTGCTACCCCCCAAAATATATGTAGACCAGAAATCTTTATGGAATTAGTTAGTGACTGCAAATTCTTACTGGGACCACCTTTATGGATTTGAACAATTTTGACATTTTAAAAATCATAAGCATTTTTTTTCATCACCTTGAAAATGATTTATGTTTGGCCACATTTCAGCAGGTTACACTTCAGACTCCTATTTTTTTCCCTCTCAATATCAGTTGGAACATTGCTCTAACCTGTTCACCTGTCTTTCTGAGCATTTCAGGGTATTGATATGGAAGCCTCTATAAGGGAGAACTTTGCGGAAGAAGCACAAGAACAGAATTGAGGAGATCTGAGTTTTATCATTTACTGTGCCACGGGGGCCTGTGCAAGCCACTTAATAGCTCCCAATGTCAGTTTCTCTCTCTCTTTTTTATATATGAAGCTTTGTGCCAGACAGGCAATGTAAGTAGGTAACGTAGCAAACAAAATACATGTGTGGACTAGATTCCACTGATGTGTACGCATGTCCGACTGGGTTAAGTTTTTTTTTTAAGACTTTATTTTTTAGAGCAGTTTAATTGGCAAATTTTAGGGGACGTGTACAGATTTCCCATATAGCTCCTGCCCCGTACTTGTACAGCCTCCCCTATTGTCAACATCATCAACATCTTGCACCAGGGTGGTGCATTTGTCACACTGACGAACTTATCACTCAAAGCTTATCACTTGTCACACTGACAACATCACTCAAAGCTCCTCGTTTACATTAGGCTTCATTCTTGTTGAACATTCTATGAAA
Organism: Madoqua kirkii; assembly: GCA_006408675.1. NCBI lineage: Eukaryota > Metazoa > Chordata > Mammalia > Artiodactyla > Bovidae > Madoqua > Madoqua kirkii. The sequence continues at coordinate 3,276 of SJYC01029244.1, read as the reverse complement.
GTGTCTGCACATTCTTCAGTTGTGTCTGACTCTTTGTGACCCCATGGACTGTAGCCCTCCAGGATCCTCTGTCCATGGGATTCCCCAGGCAAGAATACTGGAGTGGGTAACCATTCCCTTCTCCAGGGGATCTTTCCTACCCAGGGATTGAACCCAGGTCTCCTGCACTGCAGGCACATTCTTTACCATCTGAGCCACCTGGAACAAATTGATAATGACATGTATCTACTAATATGGTATCATACAGAGCAGTTTCACTGCTGTTAAGATCCTTTGTGCTTTGAGTATTCATCATCCCCATGCCCTACCCCTCATCCCTGAAACCACCATCATTTTACTGTCTTTATAGTTCTATCTTTTCTAGAGTGTCACTTATGTGGAATCATACAGTAGGCACCCTTTTCAGATTGACTTCTTTCCGTTAAGACTATGTTTCTAACTTTCCTCTATGTCTCGTCGTGGCTGGATAACTCACTTGTTTTCAGCACTGAATGACCTTCCATGGCCTGCATGTGCCACAGTTTCGTCATCACATACTGAGGACATCTTTGTTTAAGTTCTGGCAATTGTGAACAAAGTTGCTATAAACATCCACGTGCAGGTGCTTATGTGGACATACGTTTTCAATTGGATGTTGGGGGGATTGGTTCTAAAGACTGAGTAACACAGTTACTGGATCCTCTTTAACTTTGTAAGACACTGTGAAGCTGTCTTTCAAAGTTGTTCCATTTTGCATTTGAAGTAGTAATGAATGAGAGTTCCTGTTACTCCACATTCTCACCAGCATCTAATGTTGTCAGTGTTTGAATTTTAGTTATTCTGAGAGCTGTGTAGTGGAACCTTGTTGCTTTAATTTGCATTCCCTGCTGACAAATGATATGGAGATCTTTTCATATGCTTATTTTCCATCTATGGTTATTTTCAAATTGCTTATTTATTTATTTTGACTGAACTGAGTTGTTGTTGTTGCACTCCGGCTTTCTCTAGTTACCAGCGAGTAGAGGTTACTCCTCACTGTGGTGGGTGGGCTTCTTCTCACAATGGCTTCTTTTGTTGCAAAGCACAGGCTCCAGGGCTCATGGGCTTTAGTAGCTGTGGTGAATACTGGAACACTGGAGAGTGGATTGCCATGCCCTCCACCAGGAGATCTTCTCAGACCAGGGATCAAACCCATGTCCCCTGCACTGGCAGGCAGATTTGTATCCACTGTACCACTAAGGAAGTCATTCTTTTTTTTAAATTTTAATTTTAAAATTTTATATTGGAGTATAGTTGATTTACAATGCTGTGTTAGTTTCAGATGTGCAGCAAAGTGACTCCATCATACAAATACATACATATCCATTATATCTATTCTTTTTCATATTCTTTTCCCGTATAGGTTATTACAGAATACTGAGTAGCATTCCCTCTATTGATTAGAACACCCCCTAGAATTTCCTCCTACCTATACAGTAGGTCTTTGTTGACTATCTATTTTGTCTAGATAGTGTGTTTATGTTAATGTATATCTTCTGTGATGAGACGTCTTAACGGTCTTAGAGTTTCCCTGGTGATTCACTGGTAAACAATCCTCCTGCCAATGCAGAAGACCCTGGTTTGATCCCTTGGTTGGGAAGGTTACCTGGTATAGGGCATGGCAACCCTTTCCAGTGTTCTTGCCTAGAAAACCCATGGACAGAAGAGCCTGGTGGGCTACAGTCCATGGGATCACAAAGAGTCAGACATGACTGAGCACATAAGCACTCTTTAAGGTCTTGGCATATTTAAAAAATCAGATTGCTTGTTTTTCATTGTTACGGATTAATATTTCCAATGCGTTTGCCATGGAGTTCAGTTCCTTGACAGGCATATTCTGTGTAACATGCATTCTGTGAGAAACAGTGTTCCATGGTCAGATAAGTAAGTAGAGTTAAACAGTTTGTCTTCAGCTTAACTTCTGAGAACTTTAATGCACTAATGTACAGGGCTCTAAGTCAGGAATTTGGTAAGCTTGGTCACCCTAAACTATTAGACCTCCTCTTTGCCCAGGGACTCTAGATACGCAAAGTTACTTCCAGTTCTATTATTCTTTATGTAAGGATATGGATACATTTTACTTATGTGCTATTTCTAAGTCAATTTAGGGGGGTATAAAAAGCGAGGTTGCGAGGAGCAGGAATGGCTAGCAGCAGTTGGGCAGTTCAGGAGCTGCAATTGGCAGAGAGATAACCCACGTCCAATGTTAGGAGTGGCAGCTGCGCTTTGCTGGAGCAGCTGTGAGAAACCCAAGTAAGACGGTAGGTGCCGAGAGAGGGCATCAGAGGGCAGACAGACTGAAACCACAGTCATAGAAAACTAACCAGTCTGATCACATGGACCACAGCCTTGTCTAACTCAATGGAACTAGGCCATGCCAGTGAGGCCACCCAAGAAGAATGGGTCATGATGGAGAGGTCTGATAGAATGTAGTCCACTGGAGAAGGGAATGGCAAGCCACTTCAGTATTCTTGCACTGAGAACCCCATGAACACTATGAAAAGGCAAAAAGATAGGACACTGAAAGATGAACTCCCTGGGTCAGTAGGTGCCCAATATGCTACTGGAGATCAGTGGAGAAATAGCTCCAGAAAGAAAGAAGGGATGGAGCCAAAGCAAAAATAACACCTAGCTGTGGCTGTGACTTGTGATGGAAGTAAAGTCCAATGCTATAAAAAGCATTGCTAGGAACCTGGAATGTTGGGTCCATGAATCAAGGCAAATTGGAAGTGGTCAAACAAGAGATGGCAAGAGTGAATATCGACATTCTAGGAATCAGTGAACTGAAATGAACTGAAACGGGTGAATTTAACTCAGATGATCATTATATCTACTACTGCGGGCAGGAATCCCTTAGAATAAATGAAGTAGTCATCGTGGTTAACAAAAGAGTCCGAAATGCAGTACTTGGATGCAATCTCAAAAATGACAGAATGATCTTTGTTCATTTCCAAGGCAAACCATTCAATATCACAGTAATCCAAGTCTATGCCCCAACCAGTAATGCTGAAGAAGCTGAAGTTAAACAGTTCTATGATGACCTACAAGACCTTTTAGAACTAATACCAAAAAAAGATGTCCTTTTCATTATAAGGGACTGGAATGCAAAAGTTGGAAGTCAAGAAACACCTGGAGTAACAGGCAAATTTGGCCTTAGAGTACATAATGAAGAAGGGCAAAGGCTAAAAGAGTTATGCCAAAAGAATGCACTGGTCATAGCAAACATCCTCTGCCAACAACACAAGAGAAGATGCTATA
>SJYC01029242.1:0-24144 GCA_006408675.1 Madoqua kirkii | reverse complement strand
ACTGGAGTGGGTTGCTGTGCCATCCTCCAGGGGATCTTCCCTACTCCAAGATCAAACCTGGGAGGTAGGTGCTAAACTGTTGTCCCCACTTTTTGAAGGAGAAAACGGAGATATAGGGAACTTCAGTAGCTTATGTTTACATGGAATAGAGTTGAGATTTAAAATGAAGCCTCTAACTGCAGAGACCATCTGTGGTTGTAATGATATATACAACTCCCACTAAAAGTGAGGTTTTATTTTCTTGATTTTTTGTTCCTTCTTGGGAGTTTTAAACACCATTCAATGAGGGCAGAACAGGTAAACACAAATACTCCAAAGGGAAACACTGTGAATAAGTTGGTGGCTTTATCCTCATTCATGGAAGATGCCAGTCGAGAGGTGAACTAGGAATCTACACCAGACAATGAGCTATAACACAGAGGGGAAGCTTGGAGGCCCTTTACACCAACTATACACAGTCCATGGGGTTGCAAAGAATCAGACACTACTGAGTGTCTAATACTTTCACTTTTTCATAAGGTTGATGTAAGTTTAAAAAATGTGTATAGCCTGGTGCTTGACATACAGTACAGCTCAGTGAATATAAACTTTATTTTTATTATTCGATCTGTAATATCATGGCTATCATATAAAATTATGAGGGGTTGGATGATTACTATTATAGAGAAAAAATTAGAATAAACATAATACAGATGATTGTTTAGTCTTAGATAGTAGCTAAAATCATCAGCCTATCTCTCATGTAATCTTTATGACCATGGGAGGGATGAAGACCTAGCACTGACTTTAATATAAAGGTCTGGAGAAGGAATAACAATCGAATAGACAACAGTTTGAGTTTAAAATTTATTCCTCAGCAAAAATAGAAAAGTACAGATTTCTCACATACTCTACGTTTTGAGGAGAGAAAAAAATAACTCACAGAGAGAAAAGGATAAAAATGTGTGGGAGTGTTTTAAAATCGGGCTAGGAAAGAAGAGTCTCCTGGTTGCTCCTTTCAAGTTAGATTGAAATGAATCTATTCCCTACCCAAGAAACGAAAGCATGATTTGCAGTGTATGTTTAATTTTTGCTAAAAATATGTAACTAAGAGAAAGCCAAAGAAATATTTTCATTTAAAAGAAGCCAATTTTTGCTGTTGTTTTCTGTGTGGGTGGCTGTGTTTTTATTCTTGCCAATCAATAACCAAAATTCAAAGTCTTGATACACATTCCCACTAAATGACTATAACCTGTCTGGTCTTTAGGGAGTTCAGTGTTGAAAGCAGCAGGTTTCCCAGGATAAATCTTTCTCTAGTTGAGATGTGTATTCCCTGATGTACAACCAAGAAGTTATTTCCAGTGCTCTATCAACGTTTTGTTCTGCTTGAATTTAAGCCCCATTCCTTTTGTGGGTCACATGTGAACATAAACCAGAGCAGTTGACATGTTGTTTGCATATTCGTTCTGACCCAGTTGGCACCTACAACTGTATTTGCTCTATGGAGAATTCAAAGACACAACCTTGCCTGGCCCCTGCTTGGCTCTTTTCATTTGGATCTGCATGGTACTTTTAGTTAATTAATTAATTTTTGGCTGCTTTAGGTCTTTGTTGCTGTGAGCAAGGGCTACTCTCTAGCTGCGGTGCTTGGGCTTCTTGTTGCAGTGACTTCTCTCTCTCTCTCTTTTTTTAAATGAAAATCTTACTTTTAAAAGAATTTTATTTATTTGCTTATTTTTGGCTGCACTGGGTCTTGTCTGCTGCACAGGCTTTTCTCTAGCTGCAGTCATCAGGAGCTACTCTCTAGTTGCAGTGTGTGGACTCCTCATTGAGGTGGTTTTTCTTGTGGGGCATTGGCTCTGGGGGTGTGGACTTAGTAGCTGTGGCACATGGGGCGCAGGCTCAATAGTTGTGTGTACGAGCTTAGCTGCTCCACAGCATGTGGGATCCTGACAGATCAGGGATGGAACTCGTGCCCCCTGCATTGGCAGGCAGATTCTCGACCACTGGACCAGCAGAAAAGTCCTGCAAAGTGTTTTTAAAAATTTTAAACATTAGTTGCCAATGTTAAACAAAAAAAGGGATATTGCTCTTAAAAGTCTGATGCAACTTCTTACATATAATCAGTAAATTAAGAAAGATGGAACCCATGTTCTTTCATGGCAACAATTAGGGATCTTTCTAGGGGTTCTTTGCCCAGACAGAGCTGTTATCTAACTCACTATGGACATCTGTTTTCTCCAACTCTTGATGCTTCACATGTGTTTGTTACGTAGAGAAGGATCAGTGATTGGCGGGATTAATTTAAATTTGTATATTTTTATTGGCATATCCAGTTTATTCTTAAATTTATGATGGTCCTTTACATTATCTATTTAATCTAACTAAATTAAGCAACCTGGTTATTTATAACCTAAAAGTTTAATTAAATAACCTAAATATTTACATTATTTAAATTCCAGGAGAGGAAAATAAATGCTAAAATGCAGATTGAGAGGAAAGCCTTGAATGCAAAGTTCCAGCAATGACAGATTGCGACAGTGGTTTGGCCAAGTCCTCTGAAGGGAATCAGGGCCTTGACTGAAGTGAACTATTCACAGAAAACACACACAGTTTTATGGTATCAAGTAGATTTAAAATTACTATAAAGACTCCAGACTACTCTGAATTCCATTCCCCCTGGATCAGCCATTTCTCATTTTCAATTTGTTTACTACTTCTGTCTTACTTGCCTTGCTTCACTGTGCTTAATGAAATTATTCTGGAGCCTCTCCTGATTTCAAATTAGAACCAGAACAAAATTAACCTCCCAAAACAGAACTGCTATGGTCTGGTTTCTGTGAAATGACTTAATGCTGAGTGAAGTTATGTGAACTAGAAACTTGAGACTCTTTTTAAAAAGATTGAGCTGCCACCACTTCATGCATTACATACATGTATCATTTCATGTGTACATGTATTAAGGGCAATTCAAAGACAATGATTGGTCACATTCCTGGGTAACTATGCATTGTAGTGGAAAAACCAAAAGGAAAAACAATTGGCTACCAATACCTGCCAAAGGTGTACAAACAGGAGATGAAGGGCAGAGTTGTAACTCAGTGACAGTGAAGCTGGGGCCATTTTCAACCAACTTTGGCAACTCTTCATTAGGGTGCACTGAGCTCATAACTGGTAACCTCTTCCCAATATCCATTTGGTAACCCTAAGATGGGATGGGAAGGCAAGAAGTGGGAGCGGGGTGGGGGGCAACAAGTGAAGAATTGTCCAAGGATCCCAAAGAGGCTTTACTGACTGTCTTGTGGGCTGCGAAGAGCTGTATGACAGTGGTACCACTTTTAACTATTGACATTGACATTGAAGTCGCTCAGTTGTGTCCGACTCTTTGCGACCCCATGCACAGTAGCCTAACAAGCTCCTTCATCCATGGGATTTTCCTGGCAAGAATAATGGAGTGGGTTGCCATTTCCTTCTCCAGGAGATCTTCCTGACCCAGGGATCAAACCTGGGTCTCCTGCATTGTAGGCAGATGCTTTACCATCTGAGCCACCAGGGAAATACTTTTAACTATTCAGTCAGTCAGTCTGTTCAGTCGCTCAGTCATGTCCGACTCTTTGCGACCCCATGAATCACAGCACGCCAGGCCTCCCTGTCCATCACCATCTCTCAGAGTTCACTCAGACTCCTGTCCATCGAGTCTGTGATGCCATCCAGCCATCTCATCCTCTGTCGTCCCCCTTTCCTTCTACCCCCAATCCCTCCCAGCATCAAAGTCTTTTCCAATGAGTCAACTCTTAGCATGAGGTGGCCAAAGTACTGGAGCTTCAGCTTTAGCATCATTCCTTCCAAAGAAATCCCAGGATTAATCTCCTTCAGAATGGACTGGTTGGATCTCCTTGCAGTCCAAGGGACTCTCAAGAGTCTTCTCCAACACCGCAGTTCAAAAGCATCAATTCTTCGGCGCTCAGCCTTCTTCACAGTTCAAATCTCACATCCATACATGACCACAGGAAAAACCATAGCCTTGACTAGACGGACCTTAGTCGGCAAAGTAATGTCTCTGCTTTTGAATATACTATCTATGGAAAAGGAAATGGCAATCCACTCCAGCACTCTTGCCTGGAAAAATCCCATTGATGGAGGAGCCTGATAGGCTACAGACCATGGGGTCACAAAGAATTGGACACTACTTGAGTGACTTCACTTTCCAGTGACTAAGACACCTCACTCTCAATGCTAGCTGCAGTCACAGCCAGGTGGCAGGGTTGGGGGAGTGGTCAAGATTGAGGGGAGGTGCCTGGGTTTGATCCCTGGTCAGGGAACTAGATCCCATATGCCACAAGTAAGATCCAGTACAGCCAAATAAATAAATTACACTAAGATACGTTAGGAGGCATTGGCAGCTGACATCTGGTAGCACCTAATCTCTCTCTAATAGCTCCATTTAATTTTTGAATTATTCATCCTTCCAGTGTTGCTTTGGCACAGGATTACTTTGACCCAGAAGACTTCCTTTTTCCTGTATGGTCACCAATCCAGACTCAAAGAGTCGGCCACAACTGAGCGACTGAACTAATGTCCTTACATTGCCCGGATTCTGGGTTCAGGGTGCTGGTCACATCAAACTGCTCCTGTGACAGGGAGGGAGGCAGCCATACCCCTAGATATGGGTTTGTGATTCTGTACCTCACGTACCCTCAGAAGTGCAATTATCTTTACACCTGTAGCTGCGATGTGAGACAGGCTTGGGGAACTGAGATTGTTTATGAAAACATTTATTGCTCAGTTGCTAATGAGAAAACAACAATTAAAACTTTGTAGTGATCATCTCCAAAAAAAAAAAAAAAAGAATATACCATCTAGGTTGGTCATAACTTTTCTTCCAAGGAGTAAGCATCTTTTAATTTCATGGCTGCTGTTACCATCTGCAGTGATTTTGGAGCCCCCCAAAATAAAGTCTGAATTGTTTCCACTGTTTCCCCATCTATTTCCCATGAAGTGATGGGACCGGATGCCATGATCTTTGTTTTCTGAATGTTGAGCTTTAAACCAACGTTTTCACTCTCCTCTTTCACTTTCATCAAGAAGCTCTTTATTTCCTCTTCACTTTCTGCCATAAGGGTGGTGTCATCTGCATATCTGAGGTGATTGATATTTCTCCTGGCAATCTTGATTCCAGCTTGTGTTTCTTCCAGTCCAGCGTTTCTCATGATGTACTTTGCATAAAAGTTAAATAAGCAGGGTGACAACATACAGCCTTGACGTACTCCTTTTCCTATTTGGAACCAGTCTGTTGTTCTATGTCCAGTTCTAATTGTTGCTTCCTGACTTGCATACAGATTTCTCAAGAGGCAGGTCAGGTGGTCTGGTATTCCCATCTCTTTCAGAATTTTCTACAGTTTATTGTGATCCACACAATCAAAGGCTTTGGCATACTCAATAAAGCAGAAATAGATGTTTTTCTGGCACTCTCTTGCTTTTTCCATGATCCAGTGGATGTTGGCAATTTGATCTTTGGTTCCTCTGCCTTTTCTAAAACCAGCTTGAACATCAGGGAGTTCACGGTTCACGTATTGCTGAAGCCTGGCTGGGAGAATTTTGAGCATTACTTTACTAGCTTATGAGATGAGTGTGGTAGCTGTCTCTTATACACATCTGAGCCTGATAGGCTACAGTCCATAGGGTTGCAGAGAATTGGACACGACTTGGTGACTAAACTACGATAACAACAAAGAAACTTATTCTTAGGTTCCTAGAATTAGGACAGGGACATGTCGGGGCCATTCATACTTAGAGAATGAACATCTAATGTTCAAGGAGGTTACCCAAGATCACAAAGTTTGTAAACATTAAACCTAGTAGTTAAATTTTTTCAGATGGCAAGAATTTGACACAATCAGACTTTCAGTGAATGAAGATGTATGCTGAAGGCATGTAAGGAAGAACAGCAAAGAGCCTGCATAAACGTGGAACGAGCCTCCCAGGAACTGGCACTTCGTCCTCAGCCTACAGACGCCAGAATCTCACTGACACCCGGCCACAGGTGCCGACAGCACCGCAGGAGGCCACTGCCTGATTCTGGGCCTCTCTTGACGCTTCTCACACCCTGCTGAGCTTCCCCTGCTGCCCTGCTCAGCTTCTTAATCTTAAATTCTACTGACTGATGGCTTTAGCCTCCTCTCCATGAGCCTCTTGGTTTTTGAACCCTCTGCCACTAGTATTTCTCCGTGTGTCACCTTCCTGCTTCCTAAGAGAAAGTCTCTGATGGAGTCCGTTGGTCACTGCAGGGCACTGGACATCCCTGTCTCATAGAGGGCTCCCTATGGCTGCTGGTCAGCTTATGGATGGCCATCTTCAAAACTGCCCCCTCCTATTTCCATCAGTCAGGAATGACAGGGTCAAACGTGATGATTTGTAAGTATGTAAGGAATCACCTCGGGTCCCTTCTTTCAGAATAAGGCTGTGAGCGAGAGGTCACCGAGAGACTTTTCTCCAAATCCAAGGCTGGAATGTCTTGCCTATGGACCCCTGGGTACACTGAATGAATGCTGGGTACATGGAATGAATCTCGCTGAATGAAATCATGTAAGCAGGGGCTGGACAAGGGGGAGAGAACAGTGCCCAGAACTAATACTGAATATGGACATTTCAAAAATGATTTGAGTAATTGCTTTCAGTTCTTTAAGGTCCTAAGTGCTGATCTGCAACAACGAGGCCACACAGGCTTATGAAAGTTCTAAAATTATATCATACTTATCAGTCACTGGGACCTCAAGTTGCTCCCACAAACCACATAGGGCCTTGGGAAACAAGGCTTTGGAGAGGGGACCCTGAAGTTTCTAAATGTTCACCCTTTTGTTTCTCCATCTGCATTTGCTGTGAAAGGGGAAAGTGATCTCATTAATTTGGAAAGAATGAGTGGAAACAAGTTGCAGAAGGAGAAAACTTCTCTTGGGCATGCCGGAGCCTGCCGCCACCACCCCCTTCCTCATGGAAGAATGCTGCCGCGGAAGTCTCAGCGGATGGTTTCCACAAAAATGTGTGCTGTGGCCACAGCTCAGAGATGCCAGCACAAATCTCAAACACGGCCACTTCCTGATGGAGAACACAATCTAGGCTGCCCTTTAGTCCGGACCTCGGTAACCCGGGACAGGAACTGATTTCAAATTTCAATGAATTACACGTGAGGAAATGGCCATCTGATAGCAGTCTTAGCATAAATATTTACCCTCAGCTGTACCACTTTGGCACATGCCACCTGCTGGTCCTGATGTCTCTTTGCCTGCTTGCTCTGTCTGTTCCATAGAGTAGGACAAGAGTGCCTGGGATGAGCACATGCAGCCCTCCCAGCAGCTTTAGGTAGCGATAGACAGAAATGGTGTAGAAATACCCTGGCAGAAGGAGATGCCTTCAAAGCACTGATTCTGAAGTTTCCCAGCAGGATTAAGTTTTTGTTGCCCATGGTGACAACTGACTTGAGATCACACTCTTTATTAGCCTTCTTCCCTTCCCAGTTTTACTTCTCCACTCCCTGGCTCTTGTTTTTGGCCTTTCTAGGATGGAATGGGAGAGCAAATATTAACAGGTAAATCCCAAATAGATCACTTGTGCTTAATCTTTGTCTCAGGGAACTGTTTCTGGGGGAACTCAAATCAATATAGCTTCTATTTTTCAAAAGTTTCTCCTTTATCTGTGGGATAATACCATGAATGCCTGGGGTGTCATATGTCTGTGTGCATTCATTAATTCACTGACTCATTTTCTCTTTTCAGAAAATATCAATGGAATGCCTATTTGATGCAAAATTGCTGAGCTAGGTGCTAAAAAGACAGTAGTGAATAGTCTTAAGTCTTGTCCTCTAGAGCGGCCTGTCCCAGAGAAACAAGTTATGTGCTACAGGTGTCATTTAAATTTCTTAGAGGCCACACTGAAAAAAAAAAAAAAGGAAAAAGAGAGAAGCTCAATATAGCAAAATAATGTCATTTCAATGTTTTCCCAGTCTTTGAAATCTAGTGTTTGTTTTGTATTGGCGGCATCTCTCAATTTGAATCGGCCGTAGTTCAAGTGCTATGTAGACACGTGTGGCTAAAGGCTCCTGCAAAAGAAAACAGCTCAGTTCCTGAGGTTTATGTTAGTGAGCAGGAGGGAGGAGCAGGTCACTTAAGAGGCAATCACATGATAGGAGGTTGGTGGTCTCCCAACTTAGTGTGTATCTGAATTGCCCAGAGAGCTGATATAGGACACAGAGTCTAAGGCTCATAGGAGACACCTGGGACTAAGTAGCCTCCTCAGGTTCTCCAGGGGACTGGGTACACAGCAAAGCTTGACAACCGCTGCCCTACCTCACCCTCAACCAATCTCCTCACTTTCAGTTCTTTATGAAAATGTGCATGCATGCATGCTAAGTCGCTTCACTCGTGTTCGACTCTTTTTGACCCGATGGACACACCCAGGCTAGCCCACCAGGTTCCTCTATCCATGGGATTCTCCAAGCAAGAATCCTGCAGTGGGTTGCCGTGCCCTCCTCCAGGGGATCTTCCCCTATCCAGAGATCAAACCTACCTCTTGTGTCTCCTGCATTGAGAGGTGGGTTCTTTCTGCTAGCACCACCTGGGAAGCCCTTATATAAGTGTAGAGGAGGAGAAATCATTTCCCCTCAACCCTCCCAGGTTCTTGGCCGAGTCTCCCCTGTAAAAAAAGACAGGTTAATGAGAGAAAAACAAGTGAAAGTCTGTTCGTGTGTATACCTGACATATACATGGGAGATACCCAGGAAAACTGAATAGAACTCCCTCAAATGGCCCAAGCCACCACTTTAAATATATCTTCAGTTAAAGACAAAAGGGTGGATGGGCAGAAGGGGAGCCAGTTATGGGAGGGTACCAGGAAAAGCCCACTAAAGGAGGACAAGGTTGTTATACAGATTTAAGTGGTACCTTCTCCACTGATAAGTTTCTTGTGATTTACAGTCATCCTATTCCTCCTGGTGTAGACAGGGAGGGAGTTCCCTTAAGAAACTAAATGCTCCTTGCTGCTGCTGCTGCTGTCACGTCAGTTGTGTCCGACTCTGTGTGACCCCATAGATGGCAGCCCACCAGGCTCTTCTGTCCTTGGGATTCTCCAGGCAAGAACACCAGAGTGGGTTGCCATTTCCTTCTCCAATGCATGAAAGTGAAAAGTGAAAGTGAAGTAACTCAGTCGTGTCTGACTCTTTGTGACCCCATGGACTGCAGCCTACCAGGGTCCTCCATCCATGGGATTTTCCAGGCAAAAGTACTAGAGTGGGTCTCCAGTGCCTTCTCCATAGTAAATGATAATTTCTACTCTGTTTTCAGACCTCCCATGCCTGCAGTTTCTCAAAACAATTCTTATGCTAAGGATGCATATGCATATTTAGGGGTGGTATACTCTGCTACTCTGCGTAAGACTTGCTCTCAAATTCATTTGTACCTTGGATGCACTTCGGAAGTATTAAAAAACACTGAAGCCTTGGCTTCATTCCAGAAATTCTAATTTGAAGGTCAGGATTGAGACCTATCCATTAAGGTATTAAAAGTCTCCCCAAGTGATTATAATGCATAGCCAAGTTTGAGAATCAAGGACCTAAAGCATGGTGTGTGACAGACAGCACTTACTTCAGGGGTCCAGTTTTGTAAAGATATTGCCTATATGTATGTGTGTCTTCAAGGAAGGATCTTGAAGGACAGGTACAAACACGCCATTCCAGAAATGCAAGTGTGATTATAAAGATGTTCTTTGTAATTTTTCTGTGCTGAGTGTGTACAACGTTTGAAATGGAAGCTAATGAAATGAAACCCAGTGAAAAACACTATATAAGAGGTGGGTCTAGATACATTGGGGCTTTTTTTGTTTGGGTTCTGCCTCTAATTTTCAACCTATTAAGTCTGCCCTGCTCTTTGGCAATACTTTCCTAAGTGTTTAACTTGATCTTGATTTGAATGGGTTGAACGCTTCCCATCTTTGCCCCCGGAAGGATGGATGGCCCTGGAAGGTTGGCCCTGGCAGCCTCATAGAGATGTCTGGAGAGGGTCAGAGGTGGCAGAAAAACCAGTTAGGAAGCTGGTGTTAGCCTTTTCAGGACTGGTCGGATTTGTGAGCATGCTTTCCTACACTGTTTCTGGATCCCTGGTCAAGAGGGCTTTGCAGCTGGGTTTCTGAAGTCTCCTTGGCACCTGGGAGTTAGCATGAGGCTTCATGCTGGGTTGGGCTGTCAGGATGAAAAAAATTCTGAAATGTCAGGCTTTGGTTTCAGATATAAACCTGCTTGCATTTAAATTAAATATTGAATGAATTTAAGGCTATAAACATTGATCTTCTCTGAGAACAGTTGCATTTAAGTCTGAGTGATCAGATTCAGAGGTGCTAAATTTTGTGTGTTTGCATAGATAATCCCTGGTGTTCAAGACTGATTGGAGTGCATTCACTGGGGTGCAACCATATATTTTTGAAATGAAGTCTGGTCTTCTCTTTCAACCACTGTGTAATGTCTTCAGTGTTTCAGTTTATTCATGGAAGTCACATTAAAATATTTAAAGTTCAATTTGAAAATTGCAGTACAATTAAGCTTAAACTGTTGCTAACTTTTAAAAAAGTCGTCTACATGGCGGTTTGATCTGTTCTGACGGAAATGAATTGAGGCCAAGAAGAAAAAATACTGTTTGGATTGTTTAGTTCTTGTGTCTTTCTTGGTTTTCATGTCCATGTTCCTGAGTTTTGCATTGTCTTTCTTTCCCAGTGAACTCACCCCGAAGTGACAGACTACTTTACAGTAGTCAGATGCTGAATTTCTTTTAGCACAGAGCAAAATGGTTTCATTCTTTCAAAATAGGCTTTGGCTTTGGAATATAGCATGATGAAGGAAATGCATGTAGCCCACATCCTTCCTTGAGCCTCTTGCAAGGTTCAGATGTCTGAGGAGCTGGGGGTGGGTGGGTCATTAGGAGGTGATTTGCCTGATTTGGGCTATAGCCAGCCTGCTTTTGTTGTGGGTTGGGGGAGGGGAGGAGGATTTGGGTGAGTTTGGGGAGAGACACACAAAGGAAATCAGTCCCAAGTATTCATTGGAAGGACTGATGCTGAAGCTGAAGCTCCAATACTTTGGCTACCTGATGCGAAAAAGCAATTCATTAGAAAAGACCCTGATGCTGGGAAAGATTGAAGGCAAAAGGAGAAGGGGATGACAGAGAATGAGATGTTTGGATGGCATCACTGACTTGATGGACATGAGTTTGAGCAAGCTCCAGGAATTGTTGATAAACAGGGAAGCCTGGCCTGCTACAGTCCATGGGGTCACAAAGAGCTGGACACAACTGAGCAACTGAAATGAACCGAACTGGGGAGAGACAGAGGTGGGAGAAGGATGCTCTAGTGCTTGTCCTCTCTCTATCTTGCTGGCTTAGGGGAGTCCTTGGTGAGAGCCTCAGCTCCCGCCAGCTCCTACTGACAAAATATGACCCAGAGTCAGTGATACTTTCTCCTCAGTCTTTTAGGGACTACATCACCAGGCTATCATTGAGACCTGGTGCCATTGGGAGCATCCAGAAAGAGCTAGAACATGGACTTGGGCCATCCTGTGGTGGGCGCTGAAAGCAGAGCTCAGTGTAGCTGAGGGCAGAGAGCATCAAAGAAGAGACCAGTAGAGAGGAAAAATTTGGGTACCCCGCTTGAGGAATGTAGCTGATGAGACTCTAGCCGGGGACATCCAGAATGAATCTGTGACACTTTTCAGTGTTCTAGAAGATGTTAGTTCAAGGGTCAGAGAAATATGGACTTTCCCTATTAATAAGACTCCATGTATACTCATCTCCTGTATTAAAGGTGAACAGAATGAAAACACTTTTATTCAAGAGTAATGGCTTATATTAGCAACAGAAATGCTGCCTGAGCTAAACAGGCCCCTACGTGGGAAGGTCAGGGGTGATGGGTTACAACATCCAGTCTTAGGTTTCTAGAAAGATTCCTAGAAATCTTGTACTGGAGCATAACAATAAGCAAGCAGTGTTTGGATTTTCACAGAGGATATGCCCTCAGCCAGCAGCCATCTGCAGAAAATCTTCAGAAATGCACGTGACACTGAAAAGGTGTTGCTTGGGGAGTACCTGTTAAAAAATCTGACACTGTTTCTCCATCTATTTCCCATGAAGTGATGGGACCGGATGCCATGATGCCATGATCTTTGTTTTCTGAATGTTGAGCTTTCAACCAACGTTTTCGCTTTCCTCTTTCACTTTCATCAAGAGTCTCTTTAGTTCTTCTTTACTTTCTGCCAAGGATGGTGTCATCTGCATATCTGAGGTGATTGATAGTTCTCCCGGCAATCTTGATTCCAGCTTGTGTTTCTTCTAGTCCAGCATTTCTCATGATGTACTCTGCATAGACGTTAAATAAGCAGGGTGACAATATAAAGCCTTGACGTACTCCTTTTCCTATTTGGAACCAGTCTGGTGCTTCATGTCCAGTTCTAACTGTTACTTCCTGACCTGCATACAGATTTCTCAAAAGGCAGGTCAGGTAGTCTGGCATTCCCATCTCTTTCAGAATCTTCCACAGTTTATTGTGATCCACACAATCAAAGGCTTTGGCATACTCAATAAAGCAGAAATAGATGTTTTTCTGGAACTCTCTTGCTTTTTCCATGATCCAGCAGATGTTGGCAATTTGATCTTTGGTTCCTCTGCCTTTTCTAAAACCAGCTTGAACATCAGGGAGTTCACGGTTCACATATTGCTGAAGCCTGGCTTGGAGAATTTTGAGCATTACTTTACTAGCATGTGAGATGAGTGCAATTGTGCGGTAGTCTGAGCATTCTTTGGCATTGCCTTTCTTTGGAATTGGAATGAAAACTGACCTTTTCCAGTCCTGTGGCCACTGCTGAGTTTTCCAAATTTGCTGGCATATTGAGTGCAGTGCTTTCACAGCATCATCTTTCAGGATTTGAAATAGCTCCACTGGAATTTTATCACCTCCACTAGCTTCGTTTGTAGTGATGCTTTCTAAGGCCCACTTGACTTCACATTCCAAGATATCTGGCTCTAGATGAGTGATCACATCCTCATGATTATCTGGGTCGTGAAGGTCTTTTTTGTACAGTTTTTCCATGTATTCTTGCCACCTCTTCTTAATATCTTCTGCTTCTGTTAAGTCCAGACCATTTCTGTCCTTTATCGAGGCTGTCTTTGCATGAAATGTTCCTTTGGTATCTCTAATTTTCTTGAAGAGATCTCTAGTCTTTCCCATTCTGTTCTTTTCCTCTATTTCTTTGCGTTGATACCTGTAATCAGTTCCAAAATCTTACCAAACAGCAGCACAGTCTATAATTTCTATGTAAACTCAGCTCATTGTTTGCATCGTGTTACGTTTCTTTGCTGAGGATGTGTCATCCATCAAAAAACAACAGTTTTGGCTATCCAAACTAGGCAGTCACCTGAAATTGCTGGAGGGAATGGTTGCTTTGTTCAACAAGGGTGGTCTGTTTGGGTGAGACAACCAGGATACCCAGGGTCAGAAGCCCAGGGTCCTGACATTACTCACTGTGCAAACTTGGACTTCCTGTCTTGTAAAATGAGAGCCTAAATGTAGGTTTTTATTCACTAACTGCTTGCTGGGTAGCAGATTTGTGCCACATATTTCCACAGACTTTTCTCAACTCAGTCATCACTACTTCATTTATGATTTCCAAGGTTCACTTCAGTCCTCAGAGATAATGTGCCTGGGAACTTAAGTTTCGAATTCTCTGAGAAACTTACCTGGTGTGTAAAAAAACTGGAAACATCTCAGTTATTTTTCCTGATTTTAACTTGTCAGTTATAAATATTCACACAACATAAAAATTTATAAAATAAAAACCACTTGGAAGCATCCCTGTCAGCAATAACCACATCCATATTTTGGTGTAGTCCTGTCTAGACCTGTTTCTGTGGAGCCTCATCCACATTTATCTTTCCTAGGGTATTTTGAGAAGTCTTCCAAATCCCCATGTGTTTTTCTCTTTCACTTCATGTTATGTGAATATCTTTCCACATCAATGTGAAAACTTTTCATGTCAAAAAATATAGAGCTACATCATCACTTTCAATGGCTTCAAAACCCTCCATTATAGGGAGGATTAAATCATAATCCATATATTGTTGATAGACATTGAGGTTGATTCTACTTATTGTATGACAGCAAAAAGAAGATGAATATCACTGTAAATCCATCCTTGTGAATATATATCTTCATTTCTCTATTTTTCCCCCTTAGTTGAATTCCTAGAACTGGAAATCCTAATTCAAAAGATACTTAGTGAGCCTGTACCAGTTTACATTCTTGCCACAGTGTATAAGAATGCCTGTTTCTCTAAATTCTAGCTACACTGTCATTGTTCTTCTTTAAAATTTTTACCAAATGCCAGACAAAAGATGGTAACTTTTTTTTTATTCCTTTGATTATTAGCAAAGTTGAGCATCCTTTTTCTGTGTTGACTGATTATTTTATTATTTTCTTTTGTAAATTGTCTATAACTTTCATTCTTTATAGGAAAATATTTTCTTATTGCTTTGTAAAGACTCTTTCTATATTAAGGATAATCTATAAGTGCTAACACAGACCACGTATTTTTATTCTTAAATTACTCTTATTTCAAATTAAAGCTCAATTAATTCCTTAGTATATAATATATAAATGGAAAACTTGAGGTATGTTGAGAAGAGTAGATTGCTAGATGAAGATCAAACCTTATTGTATATAATAATTTATTTCCAAATTTTACTTTTTTCTTAAATTTCACTCCCACTTGTTGTACATAAGCCTTTCTGAGTCCCCAACTCCCACTTCAGTTCCCCAAAAGTAAGGCTATTCAGATACTGAGTGATTAGACGATTTGAACATTTTGAAAGAGAAGTAGGTGGTGATGGCACGTTATTAAAACTTGAAAGAAAGCCAGTGTGATATAGTTTCACATTGAGAGCTGATCACTATGGCAACAAAGAACAAATTTTGAAAAATAAGGTTCAATATAATAGAATTAGGGGAGAAAATTGATTAAAATAAAAGGACTGTTTATCTTTTGTCTTTTACTTAACCTGTTTATCATGTGCAAGAAAACTCTACATGAGCAGCCAAAAACATATTTCTGCTTTCAAAAGCAAACAGATTTTAATTATGTTTACATTATATGAAGTCACAAGAAGGTAATACTTTTGGTAATATTGTTTTTGTTTCTAATAATAGTGACAGTATCTCTTTGGAGTCTTTTATTTGAGAAGAAATAGGGTAGTTTATAATACATACATGGGCTTCCTTAGTGGCTCAGTGGTAAAGAATCTTCCTGCCAATGCAGGAGACAAGAGTTTGATTCCTGGGTTGGGAATATCCTCTAGAGAAAGAAATGGCAACCTACTCCAGCATTCTTGCCTGGAAAATTTTCAGGACAGAGGAGCATGGCAGGGTTCATGGGGCCACAAAAGATTTAGACATGATTTAGCAACTAAACAACAACGGCAACAAAATAAACATAGCTTGAATTCTTTCTTTTTTTTAACTCAGTACTTCCATCCACCCATTCATCCATCCAATAAATACTTACTGAGCCACTGTTAACTGAAAATACAGTATTGAGCAAATTCAAACCTGGCCTCTGTCCTCAGGAAGCTTACATTCTGTAGGAAATATTGTACCATATTCTTTGAAACATGAATTCAATAGTACCTAATATTCCAGCCTGTGTATACATGATAACTTAATTATATTATTGTTTTACATTCAGATTGATTTTAATTGTTATTATAATAGATGATTAAATGATGAGCAAACCTGTATATTAATGTGAGTTGCTGCTTATATCCTTAGGATTGCTTCCTAGAAAGGGAATTACTAGCTAAAAATACCCAAACGTCTCTCTTAAAAAAATAAAAAAAATTATAAATGATAAAAATCACAGTTTTCCCAGTGAAAAGATCATCCTAACTGTAACATTATTTCTAGAAACACAGCATAGTCAGGATAGGGCAATAAATCACCTTTTAAAATTAGTATCTCCTGAAGTAGATGTGGACTGTTGAATTTTTCTTTAGAAACCAAACTGAGGTTTAATAAAATGTCAAAATTCAATCAGCTCAGTTCAGTCACTCAGTTGTTTCTAACTCTTTGTGACTGTATAGACGGCAGCACGCCAGGCTTTCCTGTCCAACACCAACTCCCGGAGCGTGCTCAGACTGATGTCCATCAAGTCAGTGATGCCATCCAACCATCTCACCCTCTGTCATCCCTTTCTCCTCCTGCCTTCAATCTTTCCCAGCATTAGGGTCTTTTGTACTGAGTCGGTTCTTCACATCAGGTGGCCAAAGTATTGAAGTTTCAGCATCAGTCCTTCCAACAAATATTCAAGACTGATTTCCTTTAGGATTGACTGGTTTGATCTCCTTGCAGTCCAAGTCCAAAATTCAATATTATTATTCATTGCATAGAGGTTTTGTAGAGAAGGTCATCTTTTGATCAGAAAGAAAAGAGATGACATATCTATGTATTAAGGGAAAAACATGATCCAGTTTAGATATTAATCTCCTTCTTTAGGACATAAGTCCTTGTAGTCAACAGGCAAATTAGGAACATCAGAGTCCAGTGGTCTAAGGAGTCAGTCAAGAGTTAATTGTCTTACTGGTCTGTCATCACTCATGACCATAACTCCCCATGACGAATGATAGCTTCTTGTCACCCCATTTTTATCCCATAAAGACTTCTCATTCCTTCTGTCAATTATGTTGTTTTCCAAAGTATATTTATTTGGAATCCATTTTACTTGCTCGAAAGACATCTGCATTACTTTTTACAAATCATCAGACCTGCCAACACAGTATTGTACAAAATTTGCATTTGCAAGAATCAAAATGATAAACTCTGCTTCCTTTCATTTGGCTCAAAACATATGTACTCCAGTAAGTATTTTTCAAGTAATTACTTTTCCCTGACAAGGAAACAAGAAGGAAATGGCACAAATGTTAAAGAGTCTAGGTTTCTGTTCTTGGGTCTGAATTTATATGATTTCAGGCAAGTTACTGGGTCTCTGCACCTGAGTTTCCCCGCCTATAAAATGAGGAGGTTGGACTTGATGGTTTCTAGTCATGTCTAGGAGTCCTTCTGTTCCTTTTCATGCCCCCTACTGATAGTTTATTCCCCATTTTTCAATCATATGGTAATTTTATTCCTAGTGTTTCAAGGAATCTCCATATTATTCTCCATAGTGGCTGTATCAATTTACATTCCTCTGTATTGCTCTTCATCCTGCTCGTGACGCCAGTTGTCTCGCTGTTCACACTGTCCTCACTGTTTGCTGAACCCAGGGTAGGCGAGGTGCCCTTTTATTCTCTCCTGGCTGGCCTGGCAGCCATAACACAGCCTCTCTCCTGGTTGACGCAGGCTCTGTAGCAGCGGCCACAACATCACCATAACAGAGCCATAAAGGAGCCATAACATAGCCTCGTATAACATAATCATGATGCCACTCCAAGGTAGCCCCAAGGCAGCAGCAGCCAGGGCTTTCATGGTGAAGCTCATACCAGCATACTGCACACACTAGCCTGCAACCAAACGAGTACCTGGTGACAAAGCAAGTACCTCATAGCGCACGTGCACAGTGCTGTAAGTGACATAGCCAGTATTTTCCAGACATTAGGTGAGCGAGAGGCTGTGTGGCGAGACAACCTGACCACACCATCCTGGCTAATTTGCTCTTGTCCTACACCTACCAGCAGTGTGAGAGGCCTCCCTTTTCTCTGCATCCTCTCCAGCACTTATTGTTTGCAGAATTTTTGCTGATGGCCATTCTGACCAGTGTGAGATGATATCTCATTGTAGTTTTGATTTGCTTTTCTCTAATAATCAGCAGCATTAAGCATCTTTTCATGTATTGATTGGCTATCTGTGTGTCTTCTTTGAAGAAATAACTATTTATGTCTCTGGCCTAATTTTTGATTTGGTTGATTGTTTTTCTGATATTGAGCTGTATAAACTGCTTCTATATTTTGGAGATTAATCCTTTGTCAGTTGCTTAATTTCAATTATTTTTTCCTATTCTGAGGGTTGTCTTTTCGTCTTGTTTATGGTTTCCTGGTACTGATAAACCTATTTGCAGGGAAGGAATGGAGGTGAAGAAGTAGAGAATGGATTTGTGGACACAGTAGGGGAAGGAGAGGGTGGAACAAATTGAGAAAGTAGCATTGCCATATATACACTGTCACCTGTAAATTAGATGGCTGGCGGGAAGCTGTTATATAACGCAGGAAGCTGTATATAGCACAGGAATCCCAAGCTGGAGCTCTGTGATGACCCAGTGGGTGGAATGGAGGGGAGGGAAGGGAGGCTCAAGATGGAGGGGATATTTATATGATTATGACAGATTTCAAGGAGATCCAACCAGTCCATCCTAAAGGAAATCAGTCCTGAGTGTTCACTGGAAGGACTGATGTTGAAGCTGAAACTCCAGTACTTTGGCCACCTGATGCAGAGAGCTGACTCATTTGAAAAGACCTTGATGCTGGGAAAGATTGAACACAGAAAGAGAAGGGGATGACAGAGGATGAGATGGCTGGATGGCATCACCAACTCAATGGACATGAGTCTGGGTAAACTCCAGGAGTTGGTGATGGACAGGGAGGCCTGGCATGCTGTGGTCCATGGGGTCAGAAAGAGTTGGACACAACTGAGAGACTGAACTGAACTGAGCTGAACAACAGAAAATAACACAACATTGTAAAGCAATTTTCCTCCAATTGAAATAAAAATCTGGATCTCCTAGGAAGCATAGAGGTTGATTATGGAGGAAATAGCAAAACTGCCAATAAGGCAAGCTAAACTAGAGAGAAGGGAATACATATGCCCTTGAACTCCTATTCACGAGGAATTCTCAGACTCCAAGTCCAAAGCTTGTGAAGAAAGCTGACGTTGAAAGATAGGGAATAAATTCAGCAACTGGCTGAGGAATTTACTCCCATGGAAGCAACCTAAATGTCCATTAACAAATGAATAGATAAAGAAGATAGTGTATATATACAATGGAGTACTACTCAGCTATAAAAGAAATAAAATAAGTCCATTTGCAGTAATATGGATGGACCTAGAGATTATCATACTAAATGTAGTAAGTCATAGAAAAACAAATATCATATGATATCATCTATATATGGAATCTAAAAAAAATGATACAAATAAACTTATTTACAAAACAGAAACAGAGTCCAGACATAGAAAACAAATTCATGGTTTCCAGGAGGGAAGGGAACGAGGGATAAGTAAGGAGTTTGGGATCAGCCAAGCTATATATAAATATACATAAAATAAACACTATATATATAAACAACAAGGTCCTACTGTATAGCACAGGGAACTATATTTAATATCTTTTAATAAATTGTAATGAAAAGAAAATGAAAAAGAATATATATATCCATGTATTATATATACATATATATGTAACTGAATCCATTTGCTATACACCAGAAACTAACACAACATTGTAAATTGACCACACTAAAAAAAGTTTTTAAAATGTCTAAAATCAAAAGAGACAGAGAAAGGAAAAATATTCATTTGAGCCTTGCAATCACTAGGCACGGGGGTGTCAATTTGTTCTTTGGTAATTAAGAATCTGAGGCTTAGACAGATTAGAAACTAGCTCAATGTCCCACAGCCAGTAAGCAGGAGAGCCAGGTGTCACAGTCAGGGCTTTGAGTACAAAGTTAATTACTTAAGCACTGTTTTATTATCCCTATCAGTGTCTACAAAGTAAAATGTCTACATGTTTCAGACTATCCTAAAGGAAGAAAGACAACGGAGCACTTCTTGAAAAATAAGTTGGACATGCAGAAATTTGGCCTCCACTGCTGAACTAGAAAACAAAAGCTCATTCCATGACTATACACCAGAAACTAACACAACATTGTAAATTGACCACACTAAAAAAAGTTTTTAAAATGTCTAAAATCAAAAGAGACAGAGAAAGGAAAAATATTCATTTGAGCCTTGCAATCACTAGGCACGGGGGTGTCAATTTGTTCTTTGGTAATTAAGAATCTGAGGCTTAACAGATTAGAAACTAGCTCAATGTCCCACAGCCAGTAAGCAGGAGAGCCAGGTGTCACAGTCAGGGCTTTGAGTACAAAGTTAATTACTTAAGCACTGTTTTATTATCCCTATCAGTGTCTACAAAGTAAAATGTCTACATGTTTCAGACTATCCTAAAGGAAGAAAGACAACGGAGCACTTCTTGAAAAATAAGTTGGACATGCAGAAATTTGGCCTCCACTGCTGAACTAGAAAACAAAAGCTCATTCCATGGAGTTTCAATTCAATAAATGTTTACTGAGCATCTGCATCTTGTCCATCTCCTTGCTAAGTGCTGTGAGGGTGGATGATGGTGATGGGCAGAGAAAACAGTAGAATTTGAAGTCTCATAGAGGGAAGGACCTGGGCCTGCCCACCAGTTTACAATAATGTTCAGCAGCATGAGCTCACGGGAAAAAGAATGGTGTGGCCAGTCAGACAACCAGCATGCCAGAGAAAGCAGTGGCAGGGGAGGCATCCAAGCACAGCATTGAACCATGTGCACAGTCTGGATGGAGTGATCTGCCAGGGACACAACTCCAGGGAACAGGAATAACTTGTCAAACAGAAAGACGTAGGGAAAACAGAGCCACTTTCAGGGCCCGGTAAATATACCAGATTAGCAATTAGAGAGGAAAGATTCCACAGGAGGGGCAAGAATGCATTTGTACATGTCAGATTAAGTTCAGGTTACACCTATCCCTTACTTAGTATCATTCATTCCTGCAAAACTTGCTATAAAGTGAAAAGCCAGTAAGGGAAGAAAACTTTTCACTAATTTTAATAGAAAAAATTAGAATGTGTTCCAGATCAGAGCTAAGATGCCTAATGTGCAGAGGTAGAAAGCATATCAGTTGAACAATAATACCATTATATAGGTCCTAAAGAGCAATCTTAAGGTTAATAAATACACTTTGTACATGACTTACAAAAGGTTTTGGTCCGCAGGATGGAAGAGAAAATGACAGCTAGTGTTAGTTGATAGAGGAAAGACACCATGAATCATTTTCCTTCTGCTCCATTTTCTGTATCAACTTTTGAACTTTTGGGGGGCCCAAGATTTTCTTGCACTAACACTGCACAGGAAAATAAAATTTTAACTCAGAAAACAGCTTTTGGGCAAAATGAAAACTGTGATGAAACGGCTGGGAACAAAGGCTGCACAGCACAAGTGGAGGAGTTGTCAGAGATGGTAGTTCTGCATCCTTCCCGCTCAGTGGGATCCAGGCAAAGCCAAACATCTGTGAGTCGCCCGAACATGTACCCACTAGCCTCAGTCATTCCCCAAGGGAATCTGTGGGTAAACTCGTGAGCATGGCTTTGCTTGAAATGTTTTGTTGGGCAATCTATTTGCTATTTAAGTTTGGAGGTTAAAACTCATCCTGTTAGAAAATTATGAATTGGTGTTTGCAGAGTGAACCTTTTCAAGAGCCCTTAGTGTGAAAAGTTGCTAAGGAACAGTTCTTAACCTTGTGAAATAGGTTTGTGCTTGTAAAGTGGGAATTTCTGGTGAGATAACAAATTCTTCCTCTTGGAGACAGATGCACTACTAAGAAATACCTGCTTCTACCTGTGTACAGGGAACCTCCCATTGTACTTGGAGGCAGTGGTCTCAATCCTCAGAACATTCTGGCCCTTTCCTATCAATATCTTAAGAATGGGATGTTTGAATTGCAAACAATTATGTGTCACACATTCATAATATTTGTGGTTTGTGAAAAGTGTGTTACTTCTGTGTAAACCTTTTTGATAAATATCTGCTGAGGCCCTAATGATCTTGTTACTAAAATAGCACAACAAAATTATAAAGACCAATTCATGTGTTATAACAGGAGTTGTTTGGTTTTCTAGGTTGATATGTAGCTAAGACAAATATTAACTTCACTTTCAACTTGATGCTTCCAGCATATATGTCACTAACCTCCTAATGAGGGGACAACTGCTCAAAGGGAGAAATTAAAGAAAATATCAAGTGAGAGGGAAATTCTTAGTTACTATCATGAAGAAAGAAAATAGATAAGCTATCAGTAATCTTTAGTAATTGGTTTTTTCTTTTTGGTCATTTGTCTCCAATTTCTCAAACATAGAAATAACCAGGTCAAACCCTGTGTAGGCTTTGCAATAGGCTATTCCTCAGAAGAAAAGAATAGTAAGTCTACTAGTTTTATCTCTAATTTTGAATATTGCACATTTTTTCTTTCATCTCCATCAAAATGAAAACAGATGTATCATGAGGTTGACTTCACATTCATGGCTGAATTAAATAATAACTTGAGAAATAAGAGGGCCACTCAATGTTTACTCACACTCCACTACTCTATTAAATAATTAGTTAGGGGTTCATCATTTTATGGTTAATAATGAGGATGATGACAATAATTAGTTATGCAGAAGTGATGCATGAACTTCGAGGCATCATAAGCCATCCTCCCTACTGAGATGCAGAGAGCTTTTGAGGTTTATCTAAATTAAGGCTAATTTAGCCTGAAATAACTATGGGCAGCGGAACAATTACATCAAAGGTATTTGCATCTTCATATATATTGTAGCTCTCAGAGCTGGGATCCCTTGAGATGTATGTGTTTTTCAATCT
Source organism: Madoqua kirkii (assembly GCA_006408675.1). NCBI lineage: Eukaryota > Metazoa > Chordata > Mammalia > Artiodactyla > Bovidae > Madoqua > Madoqua kirkii. Next base: position 1,475 of record SJYC01029242.1, on the reverse strand, counting down.
TGATGTAGAACACAAATTTGACCCTAATTTATATTCAGGAAGACTCTGATTAAAGAATTCTTAATAATTAATATGTGAAAACCAAGACCACACATGTATATTAATGGCTAGACAGTTAGGTTAATGGATAAATAATGTTCTATCACACATTTTAATTATATGTTTTATTGGCAGGTTGCTTCTAGAAGTGGCTTTCTCAAAACAAACCACTTGAACTTGTAACACTTGAACTTGTTACTCCCATTTAGCACAACGGGGAGCAAGAGGTCCATGGAGCAGGTAACTTCCTCAAGGTCAAAGAAGTAAAGTAGGGAATGGAGTTCACAGCCCTTGAGCTTGAGTTGTTTGCTAAGTTCTTCTTTGTTGCTTCTGATCTGTTGCCTAGAAACAGCAATGCTTCCTTGCCCAACAGCATAATATCTGCAAAGCATGCTATTACCAGTGTGGAGTTTTAAGCAGAACTCAAATTCTTGTAAATTAGTTCTTTGAATTCTGTATATGGCAAAAACAAACAAACAAACAGAAGTTCTTCTGAAACAATCATAGTTTGTGGTAGTTGAATTCTGCCAAGGTCTGAAAAAAAGAATTTTTATCCTAAGGACTTATTTAGTGTCACTTTTCTTTTGGAGTTTCCTTTTCTTTTAATTTGCTATTTATCCTTTCAACTTATTTAATTGTTTTTAAGAGGTGATATCAGTATATCACAGCCAAAAGGAATCTGTTTCTCATAGGAGGGAATAATGATAAAGAACTTTGAAAGCAACAAGAATAGTAGCTGGTAATAATTGGCCATTTACTAGATGCCAACACTGTTTTCTATATTTAACTTGTAAATGGTGGCATCAGAATTTGAATCTAGGACTCTGGTACTGATGTACGGCCATCAGTCTCATGACATTACCTTAGGATAGCCCAATGGCCATGACCATGAACTCTGGGGTCAGTCTCAACATCCTGACCTGGCTGTATTCTTTATTACCTTAGACATATTGTTCTAACACTATTGTCTTTCTTCAATACAAAAAGGGGAGGGTAAATATATTCACTGTTAATACACTAGTTAGGAGGGGTCGAATGACATAATGCATGTTAAGCATCTTATGCCTGGCACATAGTAAGTGTTCTGTGTTAGCTATCGCCATTGTTATCTATAGTATTAACGGGAAATCTCTGTACAAAATACTTTTCAGAATTGGAAGGGATCGTTAAGTTCACCATTCAACCTCATCAATTTCTGATGAAGAAACTGAAGTGGGAGAGGCTAAGTAACTCATACAAGGTCCCCAAATTAGATAGTGTCCACATCAGTACTGGTCAATGTTCTTAAGATGTGTTAGCCTTCAAGAGTAGGAGAGTGTGTTGTGTGAACATAGGTAGAGGTGGAGATGCAGAAATATAACGTGAGATTCAGACAGGCTTTGAGGACCAAGTTGGGAGGTGTGTATGTGTGTTTGTGTGGATGGGAGCCTGTTTTT
>SJYC01029241.1:0-24969 GCA_006408675.1 Madoqua kirkii | reverse complement strand
TCCAAGTCAGTGAGTTTTAACCCTGGCTATGCTTGAGGACCCTGGAGGAAATGGCAACCCACTCCAGTATTCTTGCCTGGAGAATCCCACGGACAGAGGAGCCTGGTGGATTATAGTCCATAGGGTTGCAAAGAGTCATGTCTCACTCTTTGCACCTAAATACACACACACGTGCTTGAGGAATACCTCTCTATCCACAACACTGTATCTGGGTTCCATCACGCTCTCTGAGGTTTTATCACAATCACGTTTATTTTGAAAGAGCACTCCAGTTTACACTGGTGGGCATTCTGTCTTGAGAACTACTGTTTTTAGACATTTCTGATTAAAGTGGGAATTTTTCTTAATGCTTCAACCTCATATCAAAAATAATGAGGGGAACTTTGCATTGAGAATGCCACCCACTCCAACTCCTATTAGCATAACCAGGGCAGCAGTGCCTGCTGGAACATGGAACATGGAACATCTGGAGTTCTCCATCAGTGACTGAATCGCAGAGCCCTGTCACTGAGTGGTCCCTGCTCTGAGAATGTGGAACATGTGTCTGAATCCTGGAAAGGGATTATGAGGTTTGATGAATTAGACTTTCCTTGAACTCAGCTCTGAAATGACGGCTATCCTGATTATACAGCTTACCATAGTGAGCATCTGTGATTTGTGTCTGAGAACATCTCTTTCTTGGGAACCTATTTCTTTTCCTTATCTATGTGATTCTGGTAGAGCTGTCATCAGAAGACACTGTTGCCATGCCCACCACAGGGCTGGCACACCACATCAAGTGGGATCGATCAGACTCTTTTCCACAAATTTGAATCATTAGCAAATGTGGCTGGAAAAGAACCTTCAGGAAATAGTCTATACATTCCTAAAGTTAAGGGTCCTGAAACTCTTTCTAAAGTTTGGTTGTTAAGAACTTCTTTTGATTTTGTTATTGAGTTTATTCCTGAGTAGCCTTTTTTTCCTTACTTGGGTTAGTCGGAATGAATTGTTGTTATTTGCATCCAAAGAACTCTGAAATACACAAAAATTGACAAGAAAGAGAGTAATGGATGGATTGTATACTATAGATCCTCAAGGAAATGGAGATTATTAGAATTCATTACTAAACCAATTTTAAAAGAAAAGAAATTCTGGGAGCATAGATATAGGATGGTTTCTTCTAACATCATTGGATATTTTAATAGCTGTATCAAACTTTGAAATTATTACCTCAAGACTTGGGATAAAACTCAGAATCTTCATGGGATTGTGATTGAAATCTGTTATTATGTAGTCATGACCAAGGATTTCAAAATAGCATATAACAGAAGAGAAAATATCAAAGTATATTACATACAGCTCGAATAAGAAATATTTCATATAATTTTTCATTCAGTTTTTGTGTGTGAACTTATTTGTGATAGAGAATTTATTTTACATGAATAATGTAGGTTATGGGCAAAAGTGCTTGAAAAACACTGATTATTTGCAGCTTGCTTTTGGCTTGTGGACATGGGGCTAAAACAGCTAAAAATGAAATTCACAGACTGACTCTGCAGGTCGCTAATTTAAGTACCAGTTTAATTTACAATCTGACCAGACCTTTTACTAAACATTAGAACTTTGACCGGGAACCTCAGTAATTGAAATAGGAGATAAAGTGAGATTCAATGTGCTTTTCAGATTCTCCAATCTTTCTAAAGGCAGTATTTCCTTTGACAGATAATCTTCTGTGTAGAAGAAAGACAGTAATTTTCCACATGCCCCATCTCTTATTGATGCTCCAAAAGGCACCAGGATTTAAACATAATATGATTAGGAAGATGAAGTGCCAAACTTAGATGTTGTGTTTAGAAGAACCTGAAAGGATTTGTAAATCTATATCATTAAAAGTCTAGATGGATTTTTTTTTTTAATGGATTTTGAGAATGCTTCATCAGAGATGGGACTCAAAGTATTTAATGGTGTATTTACTAGAGATTCAGTGTGAAGTGGGCTAGGGTCAGCTGACCAGCTGTGGTTTTACTTGTTTTCTTGGTTAACTTATATAATCTTGGATTAAATGCTGGCCCTTACTCAATAACACAGAAAGGCCAATAAGGGTCTGATAATGCAGGAACAGGGGTTTTAAGAATTTGTGTAACAGACGCTGAACTGGATCCATCCATACACCTTGCCTGCCCCCTTGTTCTGTCTCCAGATAGAACTGAAAAGACTCTCACTCTACTCTTGCTCTAAAAATTATGCTGATGAGAAAAGCATCACAATATTTAGAAAGAGCTTTAAACCTGTTCTTGAGAGATCAAAAATGCTGATGAAAAATCCTGCTATTGAGTCAAACTTCTTGATTTTGGTAAAGAATTTGTGTAACAGACGCTGAACTGGATCCATCACATACACCTTGCCTGCCCCCTTGTTCTGTCTCCAGATAGAACTGAAAAGACTCTCACTCTACTCTTGCTCTAAAAATTATGCTGATGAGAAAAGCATCACAATATTTAGAAAGAGCTTTAAACCTGTTCTTGAGAGATCAAAAATGCTGATGAAAAATCCTGCTATTGAGTCAAACTTCTTGATTTTGGTGTGGTTGAAGGAAGCTCAGAATGCCTGAGTTCAAATGACAGCAGAAACCAAGTGGATGTGGTCATTTCATTTTGCAGCAGGGCAGGCACAGTGTGAAGATTTTATGAGATTCTTAAAGCATGTATACATTTCTGGCCATGATTTTTAAATTATGAAGTCGTTAGAAATGAAATCAACAGGCAACCCATGAATGAAGGGAAAGAGATATTTGGCTCAAGCTATTACATTAGAAAATAAGATTTCTTACCCACCTCCATAGTATGAGTCAGACAAAAAAATCTAGAGCCTCTTGAATAAAGGTGAAACTGGGTACCACCAATGAAAGGATGTGCTGTATTATAGCCTACATCTAACAGGTTCCTTCTGGCATCCCTCCTGAATAATTGTGGCTATTTTATTGTAAAAGCTATTATATGCCAAGATCAAATGAATTCTCAGTAGTATAGAATGCCATTGTAGTTTTCTGATCAGAATAATTGGCTAAATGGACTAAATAGCACATGGAAAACAAAATTCTATTTCTAGGAAAATTTCAGAGATTTTATTATAATCAAACATTTGAATATGAATGTCTAATGGTCTTTATTGCATTCTGACATGTTTCCCAGTTTGGAAAATTCAAAAAAATGGAATGATCCTATACAATAATGGTAAATTATAAGTTTTATTGGATAGTAATTCCCATTGTGGATGCTCATCCACACTAAATTTTATTACTGGAGCAAATTTATAAGCCTCTTACATTTGACAGGCAGCTATTTAGCTGGTATACATATTTTTATTTAAGTGGAGAACACCAGAAATATATTGCTTTTACCTGACAGGTCAGCAATATACATTTGCCACCCTCCCACAGGGATGTATCAACTCTGACTCTGTGCTCCAATCTAATCCATAAAGATTGAAGCCAGATTATCATTTTAAAGTAAATACCACTAATGCTTGCCCTAATGACATTAGGCTGATAGAACATGGAGAATAGGAAGTTGCAGGTTTTTAGTTACTCTAGTAAGGCAGGTGAACCAAAGACATTGTAAAATAACTTATGTAAAATTTCTGGAGCTCCAATGGGCTGGGAAATATTCAGCTATTATCTTTTCAGTAGGAAATAACTTCTGCTTAATATTATATCTTCAACCACCAAGAAAGAGACATGGTCCATAATGAGCCTCTTTGGATATTGAGTGTTCTGTTTGGACACATTTACCAAGGACTCCAAAGCTGTCAGCCTTGCATGGAGCTCAGAATAAGATATGACTCTCTAATGGACCTGCCTCAGAACATTCAATGATTTCTAGACTATCTGTGGCATATCAGAATGTATATGAAACTCATGTCAAGTCCTGATGGGAGAATCACTACAGAGACCCCAGGGAATACAGAGCAATGTTATACTCCTGTAGGCAAGTAGCTGCGCTCTTTTGAGAAACAACTCTTGACTTGCTACTGGGATTTTTAATTAATTAATTATTTAAAAAATTAACTTATTTATTTTAATTGCAGGCTAATTACTTTATAATATTGTGGGATTTTTTTTTTTTTGGCCATACATTGACATGAATCAGCCACGAGTATACATGTGTCCCCCATCCCGATCCTCCCTCCTACCTCCCTCCCCATCCCATCCCTTTGGGTAGTCCCAGTGCACAAGCTTTGAGTGCCATTTCATGCCTTGAACTTGGACTAGTCATCTACTTCACATATGGTAATATACATGTTTCAATGCTATTCTCTCAAATCATCGCACCCTCGCCTTCTCCCACAAAGTCCAAAAGTCTGTTCTTTATATCTGTGTCTCTTTTGCTGTCTCGTGTGTAGTGTTGTTCTTACCATCTTTCTAAATTCCATATATGTGTATTAATATATTGTATTGGTGTTTTTCTTTCTGACTTACTTCACTCTGTAAAATAGCTTCCAGTTTCCTCTACCTCATTAGAACTGATTCAAATGCATTCTTTTTAATAGTTGAGTAATATTCTATTGTGTATATGTACCACAACTTTCTTATCCATTCGTCTGCTGGTGGACATCTAGAGTGTTTCCATGTCCTAGCTATTGTAAACAGTACTGCGATGAACATTGGGGTACACATGTCTCTTTCAATTCCAGTTTCCTCGGTGTGTATGCCTAGAAGTGGAATTGCTGGGTCGCATGGTAGTTCTCTTTTCAATTTTTTAAAGGAATCTCCACACTGTTCTCCATAGTGGCGGTACTAGTTTGCATTCCCACCAACAGTGTAGGAGGGTTCCCTTTTCTCCACACCTTCTCCAGCATTTATTGTTTGTAGACATATTAATGGCAGCCATTCTGACCAACGTGAGATGATACCTCATTGTGGTTTTGATTTGCATTTCTCTGATAATGAGTGATGTTGAGCATCTTTTCATGTGTCTTTTAGCCATATGTATGTCTTCTTTGGAGAAATGTCTGTTTAGTCCTTTGGTCCATTTTTCTAGGGGGTGGTCATTTATTTTTCTGGTATTGAGTTGCATGAGCTGCTTGTATATTTTTGAGATTAATTCTTTGTTAGTTGCTTCATTTGCTATTATTTTCTCCCATTCTGATGGCTGTCTTTTCACCTTGCTTATAGTTTCCTTCATTGTGCAAAAGCTTTTAAGTTTAATTAGGTCCCATTGTTTATTTTTGCTTTTGTTTCCATTACTCTGGGAGGTGGGTCATAGAGGATCTTGCTGTGATTAATGTAAGAAAGGGCTTTGTCTATGTTTTCCTCTAGGAGTTTTATAGTTTCTGGTCTTACGTTTAGATCTTTAATCCATTTTGAGTTTATTTTTATGTATGGTGTTAGAAAGTGTTCTAGTTTCATTCTTTTACAAGTGGTTGGCCAGTTTTCTCAGCACCACTTGTTAAAGAGGTTGTCTTTTCTCCATTGTATATTCTTGCCTCCTTTGTCAAAGATAAGGTGTCCATAGGTGTGTGGATTTATCTCTGGGCTTTCTATTTTGTTTCATTGATTTATATTTCTGTCTTTGTGCCAGTACTATGCTGTCTTGATGACTGTAACTTTGTAGCATAGTCTGAAGTCAGGCAGGTTGATTCCTCCAGTTCCATTCTTCTTTCTCAATATTGCTTTGGCTGTTCAAGGTTTTTTGTATTTTTCCATACAAATTATGAAATTATTTGTTTTAGTTCTGTGAAAAATACTATTGGTAGCTTAGTAGGGAATGCACCGAATCTATAGATTGCTTTAGGTAGTATATTCATTTTCACTGTATTGATTTTTCCAGCCCACGAACTTGGTACATTTCTCCATCTATTTGTGCCATCTTTGATTCCTTTCATCAGTGTTTTATAGTTTTCTATATATAGAACTTTTGTTTATTTAGCTAGATTTATTCCTAAGTATTTTATTCTTATCATTGCAATAGTGAATGGGATTGTTTCCTTAATTTCTCTTTCTGTTTTCTCATTGTTAGTATATAGGAATACAGGGATTTCTGTGTATTAATTTTATATCTTATAACTTTACTATATTCATTGATTAGCTCTAGTAATTTTCTGGGGATGTCTTTAGGGTTTTCTATGTAGAAGATTATGTCATCTGCAAACAGTGAGAGTTTTACTTCTTTTCCAATCTGGATTCCTTTTATTTCTTTTTAATTTATTTTTAACTAGAGGGTAATTGCTTTACAATATTTTATTGGCATCTGCCATGAAAGTGAAAGTGCTCAGTTGTGTCTGACTCTTTGCAACTGCATGGACTTTACAGTCCATGGAATTGTCCAGGCCAGAATTCTGGAGTGGGTAGCCTTTCCCTTCTCCAAGGGATCTTCCTGACCCAGGAACTGAACTGGAGTCTCTTGCATTACAGGTAGATATTTACCAACTGAGCTATCAGGGAAGACCAGGTGTGTGCTGTGTGTGCTTAATTGCTCAGTCATGTCTGACTCTTGTGACTCCATAGACTGTAGCTCACCAGGCTCCTCTGTCCATGGGATTCTCCAGGCAAGAATACTGGTATGGGTTACCATTCCCTTCTCCAGGCATCTGCCATACAACAGTGTGAATCAGCCATAAGTACATATATGTCCCCTCCCTCTTGAACTTCCCTCCCACCTCTTACACTTGATAACTGAGGCCTGACTTCATGGGTGGGGAATGGGGTGGTCAGAGAGGATCCAGTTCATGATCATGCATTTAGATCACGTAGCCAGCATATATCCTGCTGCGGCTGCTGCTAAGTTGCTTCAGTCATGTTCGACTCTGTGTGACCCCCTCTTGGCAGCCCACCAGGCTCCTCTGTCCCTGGGATTCTCCAGGCAAGAACACTGGAATGGGTTGCCATTTCCTTCTCCAATGACAGTGAAAAGTGAAAGGGAAGCTGCTCAGTTATGTCCAACCCTGAGAACCCATAAAAAGATGCACATACCTCCACTGTTCACTGAGCACTATTTGCAATACCTAGGGCATAGAAGGAACCTAGGTTGTCATCCCATCCCTCTAGGTTGTCACAGAGTACCATGTTGAGTTCCCAATGTCATGCAGCAATTTCCTATCAGCTATCTATTTTACTCATGGTGATCCATGTGTTCCAGTGCTGCTCTCTCAGTTCATCCCACCCTCCCCTTCCCTGCTGTGTCCAAAGTCTGTTCTCTAAGTCTGTATCTCTATTCCTGCCCTGAAAATAGGTTCATTAGTGTAATTTTTTTAGATTCCATATATATGCGTTAATATATGATACTTGTTTTTTTCTCTCTGACTTACTTAACTCTGTATAATAGGCCCCAGGTTCATCCATCTCACTAGAACTGACTCAGCTGCATTCCTTTTTATCGCTGAGTAATATTCTACTGTATATATGTGCCACAACTTCTTCAACCATTCATCTGTCCATGGATATCCAGGTTGCTTCTATGCGTTAGCTACTGTAAGTAATTCTCCGTGAACATTTTTCAGTTATGGCTTTCTCAAGGTATATGCTGGCTACATGATCTAAAAGCATGATCATGAATTGGATACTCTATGACAACTCCTTCCCCCACCCATGAAGTTAGGCCTGTTATTAAGCATCAGTTCAGTTCAGTTCAGTCGCTCAGTCATGTCCGACTCTTTGCGATGCCATGAATTGCAGCACGCCAGGCCTCCCTGTCCATCAACAACTCCCGGATTTCACTCAGATTTGCGTCCATCGAGTCAGTGATGCCATCCAGCCATCTCATCCTCGGTTATCTCCTTCTTCTCCTGCCCCCAGTGCCTCCCAGCATCAAAGTCTTTTCCAATGAGTCAACTCTTCGCATGAGATGGCCAAAGTACTGGAGTTTCAGCTTTAGCATCATTCCTTCCAAAGAAATCCCACGGCTCATCTCCTTCAAAATGGACTGGTTGGATCTCCTTGCAGTCCAAGGGACTCTCAAGAGTCTTCTCCAACACCACACTTCAAAAGCATCAATTCTTCGGCAAGCCAGGCCTCCCTGTCCATCACCAACTCCCGGAGTTCACTCAGATTTGCGTCCATCGAGTCAGTGATGCCATCCAGCCATCTCATCCTCGGTTATCTCCTTCTTCTCCTGCCCCCAGTGCCTCCCAGCATCAAAGTCTTTTCCAATGAGTCAACTCTTCGCATGAGATGGCCAAAGTACTGGAGTTTCAGCTTTAGCATCATTCCTTCCAAAGAAATCCCACGGCTCATCTCCTTCAAAATGGACTGGTTGGATCTCCTTGCAGTCCAAGGGACTCTCAAGAGTCTTCTCCAACACCACACTTCAAAAGCATCAATTCTTCGGCACTCAGCCTTCTTCACAGTCCAACTCTCACATCCATACATGCCTACTGGAAAAACTATAGCTTTGACTAGATGGACCTTAGTCGGCAAAGTAATGTCTCTGCTTTTGAATATGCTATCTAGGTTGGTCATAACTTTTCTTCCAAGGAGTAAGCGTCTTTTAATTTCAAGGCTGCAGTCACCATCTAAAGTGATTTTGGAGGCCCCCCAAAATAAAATCTGACATTGTTTCCACTGTTTCCTCATCTATTTCCCATGAAGTGATGGGAGTGGATGCCATGATCTTCGTTTTCTGAATGTTGAGCTTTAAGCCAACTTTTTCACTCTCTTCTTTCACCTTCATCAAGAGGCTTTTTAGCTCTTCTTCACTTTCTGCCATAAGGGTGGTGTCATCTGCATATCTGAGGTGATTGATATTTCTCCTGGCAATCTTGATTCCAGCTTGTGTTTCTTCCAGTCCAGTGTTTCTCATGATGTACTCTGCATAGAAGTTAAATAAGCAAGGTGACAATATACAGCCTTGAGGTACTCCTTTTCCTATTTGGAACCAGTCTATTGTTTCATGTCCAGTTCTAACTGCTGCTTCCTGGCCTGCATACAGGTTTCTCAAGAGGAAGGTTTAGGTGGTCTGGTATTCCCATCTCTTTCAGAATTTTCTACAGTTTATTGTGAAGAAGCAGTTATAGGAGTAGGCCTGGGCTGCCTTTGAAGCCACAAATAGATCTCATGACCACGTAGTTCAGGCTTCCAGCCTGCCTACTCCCTCCACACATCTGTCCTTCCTTCAGCCAACACTTGTGACCACATGGAGAGTTCCCTATAACTGACCTTTAAGAAAAAAACCAACCTGATCTTGTTCGTAGATATTCCTTCCAGACTTGCCAGTCTCTACCAATATGGGTAATGAAATCATTTCAGTATGAGATTAGTGAAGTAGAACTAAAAAGCCTCTTGATGAAAGTGAAAGTGGAGAGTGAAAAAATTGGTTTAAAACTCAACATTCAGAAAACGAAGATCATGGCATCTGGTCCCATCACTTCATGGGAAATAGATGGGGAAATAGTGGAAACAATGGCTGACTTTATTTTTTTGGGCTCCAAAATCACTGTGAATGGTGATTGCAGCCATGAAAGTAAAAGATGCTTGCTCCTTGGAAGGAAAATTATGGCCAACCTAGATAGCATAGTAAAACAGCAGAGACATCACTTTGTGAACAAAGGTCCATCTAGTCAAGGCTATGGTTTTTCCAATAGTCATGTATGGATGTGAGAGTTGGACTATAAAAAAAGCTGAGCGCCAAAGAATTGATGCTTTTGAACTGTGGTGTTGGAGGAGACTCTTGACAGTCCCTTGGACTGCAAGGAGATCCAACCAGTCCATCCTAAAGGAGATCAGTCTTGAGTGTTCATTGGAAGGACTGATGTTGAAGCTGAAACTCCAATATTTTGGCCACCTGATATGGTAGCTGACTCATTTGAAAAGACCCTGATTCTGGGAAAGATTGAGGGCAGGAGCAGAAGGGGGTGACAGAGGATGAGATGGTTGGATGTCATTACTGACTCAATGGACATGAGTTTGGGTTAACTCTGGGAGTTGATGATGGACAGGGAGGCCTGGTGTGCTGCGGTTCATGGGATCACAGTTGGACATGACTGAGCAACTGAATTAAACTGAACTGAGTAAGGGAAACCCTTCCTGTTGGCAGGATTTTTAACAGTGTATTTCTTTGTCCACTTTCCTAGAAGGTGAGGTATGTGAAGTAATAAGAATTTACTTTGGTTGCTGGATGGTGGTTCTGGCCATATAATTAGGGTACTGGAAAGAACAAGATTGGAAAATCTGGCCAAAGAAGTCTGGAGAAGGAACAGTCTCCTCAGAATGTACTCAAAATATGAGAATCTTTGTATCTCATTTGGATGATGGGAAAGAACTTGTCTGCACATTCTCTGGGCTTTCCAAGGTATAGAATGAAGAGAGTCTGCTTGATAGGGTCATAGGAGACCCTCAGCCTCAGAGGAGGCATGGAGGTGGAGTCTATAATCATGAAAGCATTGTAGATATAAAGAGTGGCCCAAAGTTTTGGGAGGGAACAAAAGGAAGTTTACACTGGTGGAGCACAGAACAATAGGCTTAACAGGGGACTTACATTCTGGATTTGGATCAAGGTTAATAAAGAGGTTTTGTCTGAGGGAGTCCTAAATCAGATAAGAGTTAAATCCAACTAGTTGCTAAGTACAACTAGGACTCCAGGTGAGAAGGAACCCTGACCTCTATAGAAGGATCCAGACATGTTCAGGACTAGTGGTCTAGGGTTCTAGGGAGTGATTCCAGTCTGGGGATTGACACCATCCATTAGCCATTTTGTTCTTTCTTACTAACATAACCTATCTTTTGTTCTGGATGGCATGCGCCCCTGCCCCAAATCACTTGATTTCTCAGGCTTCCTAGAGATAGGAATAGCTATGTGACATAGACCAGCAATCCATAGGTAAGGTTTCTTGGAAAGCTATTATTTTCCTGGTGAAAAGAAAGACTCCACAGGCATGCTCTGCTTGTCCATTGGCTGGCTCCCTTTCTCCTGCCTGAACCCAATTGTGATGCCATATTGCCACCAGAGGATCAATGCTTCAAGAAAAGGATGGTCAAGAAAAAAGCTAGGGGGGCCCTAGGTCTTGGATGATCTCTGCAATCTACTATAGCAGCTCTGGGCTTCTTGGTCAGTGAGGAAATTAACCCCTTACTTGTTTAAGGCACATGGTTGTCATCACTAGTAATATCAGCCCCCTCCCCTTCCTCACCACCATGCTTATTGCCTTCTTGTGATGTCTATGCATCTTTCCTCTTTTGATATTAGCTTAATGTTTCTCATTAATCAGATTTCACTTAGATACAATAGTTTAGGAGTGGTTGTGGCCTGAAAGAGTAGACAGAAGTTTGATTACCCATGTAGCTGAATGCAATCCTAGCTGAAAAATCTTTGTGGATGAAGATAGATGCCTGGATAGAGGCTTGAATGATTGGAAACTGGTCTCCAAATGTTGAAATAATTTTCTTTCTCAGTGTCTCATTGTGGGAGTTGGGACAGGATGAGAAGGTGATATTGGGGCTGAAAGGAAAGGACACAAATTCAGTTGTTTGGTGAGATATGGACTTACACAATCAGTTCAACAAATAATGAAATGGTAGCAAGGCCTCTTGGTAGCCAGCAGTCCCAAATCAACCATATCTCCATACTCCTGTATATGCTGGGTTCTGTCTACATGAGAGTCCTGACCTGGGAAGATTTAAAGCACAGGAGGCAGAGGAGAGATTGGGAGAATTCTATGTGACCAGGCTCACCAGCCAGGGAAATCACCTTACCTCCTCAGGGGCAGAGTGGATAAGAGAAGCATGTATTGTGCTCTGAAGCAAAGAGAGACATTGACTCCAGCTGCGTTCACACCTAGACTTTCTAAAACGGCCAAGTTCTTTCTTATGACTTGCCCAAGAGTAGAGCCCTAGGCCCTCAGGTCCATAGCTTATTCCATCCATCATGTTTATTAAAATGTATGTAAATCACCAAATATGCAGAGCCCGGCCCTAGTAAATGTTCAGTATGGTATAAGAGGGCATCATCTTTTTCTGTGAATATTATTAGTAAATATGGGAGGCCATCTGTGTAGCAGAAAGATTATGACGCGGGGACCTGGGCTGTGATATCAGTTCTGCTGTTAGTAGCTAAACAACGTGGAGAAACCAGCTTCTCTAGGGACCTTGCTCTCTTCACCTGTGAATGTTGGATAATCTGTGTGCAGCACACAATTCTCGGAGTCACCAACACATAGAAGACAACGTAAAATGTATCCCCCGGAGCTGGGCGGTGTGAAGGGCCTGTAGTTGCTAACATCCCTCCATGCTAGAGCCCAGGAAGAATTGTGACTTTGCTTGGCTTGCAGTCAATACTATCTGATCGCCCTCCTTGCAATTATGGTGTAATCTGTTAGTCAATGGGATGTGCTTGAAATCAGCGATGAAATGTGCACCTGGGAATTAGCCAGCCTTGCTGTAATGAGCTTCAGGCTGGTGAGCCTGTATTATCTGTCAGGCGGAAGGAGCGAGTATAAATCTAAGAGGGAAGCAAAATGCCTACACGTGTTCTGAAGTTCTGATCTCTACAGGAGATGACCGATCAGGCTGACCACTGGGCTCTGGAACCCTGCAGCTTTCAAGAGCTCTGAGACAATCTCTGACAGGCTACTGGAACGTCACAGGAGATGGGGTGGAAATAGGAGGCCAGTTTATGCTGAAAAAAACTTGAAGCTCCTGTACACATACAGGTGAATTAACTACTGGGATGGTTGCCATCACTAGTGACATTACTCCCCTCCCCCTCCTCACCACCATGCTTATTGCCTTCTTGTGATGTCTACTCATCTTTCCTCTTTTGATATTAGCTTGATGCTTGTCATGAATCAGATTTCACTTAGATACAATAATTTAGAAGTAGTTGTAGCCTGAAAGAGTAGAGAGCAGTTTGATTTCCCAGGTTATTTAAAAAATATACAATCCAGATAGCTGTGTTAAAAAGTTAATGGTCCACTTTTGGTCAAGTAACAAAAGATGACATTTTGATTGGAAGAAGAACTTTTCAAAAGAAAATACCTAGAAAGCATGTCCCTTGTAAAGGTCCCATTCTACGTTGCACTCCTCTGTTATTGTATTCTACTTATTCCAGAGTGAACAGGCTGGGTTCTTGGTGTTGTTAAATCACTAAGTCATGTCCAGCTCTTTGTGATTCATAGACTGAAGCATGCCAGGCTCCTCTGTCCTCCACTGTCTCCAGGAGTTTGCTAAAATTCATGTCCATTGAGTTGGTGATGCTATCTAACCATCTCATCCTCTGCTGCCCTCTTCTCCTTTTGCCAGACTATATTTTAAAACAAGCACAGGCTTCCCATGTGGTTTGGTGGTAAAGAATCCACCCTCCAATGCAGGAGACATAGGAATCATGGGTTTGACCCCAGGATTGGGAAGCTCCTTTGGAGGAGAATGTGGCAACTCACTCCAGTATTCTTGCCTGGATAATCCCATGGACAGAGGAGCCTACTGGCCTACAGTCCATGGGGTCACAAAGAGTTGGACACAACTGAGCATGTACACACATGACATTTTAAAGCAAATAATGTGGGTACATACAAAGCAGATGTATGTTGCTGCTACAAACTGTTAACATTCATTGTCTCAGCACTTGCCCTTTATGTCCCATTAAAACATCTTTCACGCACTTCCTCTCAACTGCCAGATGCATTAATCAAATCAAATGCATTAATCAAATAATATAATCCTTACTCTCCTGCTATTATGTTCTTAGCAGATGTTTGAGTGGATGTTTCTGGTTGCACAAGAGCCCAATGATTTGTTGCAGGAAGACTAAAATAGAGTTAAATAAAATTTTATTTTGGTTAAGTTTAACAACCAATCATCTAAGGGAAAAGAGCAACCAAACCCCAATTTTAGTATTTGCCAATATCTGTAATGTAAATACTCTCACTGTGGCCAATTTCAAGCTACTAAAATGCTTCCCCTGGATGCAGAGTTGGGAAGAGAAGCATATAAACAACTCCCATGGGCAAGTATGAGCTGCTGTCTCACCACCAAACAAATTTCAAAGCTCACTGTTTAATGCAGGAGAATTTCAGATGGCTTCCAACAATTTGGCAAAATCTAAAATCCAAGAGGATTTAGTTCAAAAGGTAATGTGTTCAGAAAACAAAGCCAAACCCAAAGGGTTCACTTCTACCAACTCACAGATATGATTAACTTGAGCTTTTGAAGAAACAGGGGATGGAGCAGAAACCATAATCCTTTAGCAAAGTATCTGAAAATCATAATAAGCATCAAATTACTGCTTGTAAAACTTCAGCCATATTTGGTTTTTGTCTGTACTCTTATTTACTTCAGTATCTTAGTTAATTTTAAGACTATATTTTAAAACAAGCACAGGCTTCCCATGTGGTTTGGTGGTAAAGAATCCACCCTCCAATGCAGGAGACATAGGAATCATGGGTTTGACCCCAGGATTGGGAAGCTCCTTTGGAGGAGAATGTGGCAACTCACTCCAGTATTCTTGCCTGGATAATCCCATGGACAGAGGAGCCTACTGGCCTACAGTCCATGGGGTCACAAAGAGTTGGACACAACTGAGCATGTACACACATGACATTTTAAAGCAAATAATGTGGGTACATACAAAGCAGATGTATGTTGCTGCTACAAACTGTTAACATTCATTGTCTCAGCACTTGCCCTTTATGTCCCATTAAAACATCTTTCACGCACTTCCTCTCAACTGCCAGATGCATTAATCAAATCAAATGCATTAATCAAATAATATAATCCTTACTCTCCTGCTATTATGTTCTTAGCAGATGTTTGAGTGGATGTTTCTGGTTGCACAAGAGCCCAATGATTTGTTGCAAGAAGACTAAAATAGAGTTAAATAAAATTTTATTTTGGTTAAGTTTAACAACCAATCATCTAAGGGAAAAGAGCAACCAAACCCCAATTTTAGTATTTGCCAATATCTGTAATGTAAATACTCTCACTGTGGCCAATTTCAAGCTACTAAAATGCTTCCCCTGGATGCAGAGTTGGGAAGAGAAGCATATAAACAACTCCCATGGGCAAGTATGAGCTGCTGTCTCACCACCAAACAAATTTCAAAGCTCACTGTTTAATGCAGGAGAATTTCAGATGGCTTCCAACAATTTGGCAAAATCTAAAATCCAAGAGGATTTAGTTCAAAAGGTAATGTGTTCAGAAAACAAAGCCAAACCCAAAGGGTTCACTTCTACCAACTCACAGATATGATTAACTTGAGCTTTTGAAGAAACAGGGGATGGAGCAGAAACCATAATCCTTTAGCAAAGTATCTGAAAATCTAATAAGCATCAAATTACTGCTTGTAAAACTTCAGCCATATTTGGTTTTTGTCTGTACTCTTATTTACTTCAGTATCTTAGTTAATTTTATTCAACTTATTAAAAAAACTTAGCTTCATCTTAAGCAACGATATTCATTAAAGCATGGAGATGGTGAAGTTATTATGCTTTCAAATATACATTTAAACAAATGTATAATCTTTAAATTAAACATTCATTGTAGGGGGAGGGATATATTAGGAAGCTGGGCTTAACATATACACACTACTATTTATGATATAGATAACCAACAAGGACCTACTGTATAGCACAGGCAAATATAGTAAGAATTCTGTAGTAACTTGTAAGGGAAAAGAATCTGAAAAAGACTATATACATGAGTGCATATTATTGAATCACTGTGCTATGCATCTGAAACTGGCACAATACTGTAAATCGACTATATATCAAAGAAAAATAATTCATCAGATAAGGCCTAAAATCACTTTGTATACCATCTGTAGTATCTGAACAGGTACTTGGGCCATACTTTGTGAAACAATGCACCAAATAAATGACGTCCATTATTAATATTTACCTTTGGAGCCTGAGTATTGAAAGGCTCTGTATAATAATGCAGGTGGTAAATTCTCAGCCCTATATTTAGAAAAATCATCAGAAAACCTGGCTCCAAGTATCCTGAAAACCTTTAGGAAAAATGTATCTGACTTTTCTTTAAAAGGTCACTGCTGCTAAGCACATCTTTCTTCTGGGATGCTGACTACATTTCTTAGGTTTTATTAAAGCACCTGCCTTGGCGGGGTTGAGGTGGAGGTGGAGGAATGTTTTCTGTTTGTCTGATACGCTGATACAATAAAAGCACAGAGAGGACCGCAGGACTGTGTACAGAAGTGTTCCTGGATTTTCTTCCCTGCTCTTGAACATCTGCGGGGGTCTGAGCTATAGACAAAACTCAATAAATTGGAAAATGAAGAGCTCTGTGTGTCCACCTTGGGCCTGCCACCTCCTCACTAGGTAATCACGGGCAGCCACCCAAACTCAGGTTCCCTGTTTGTCAAACCAGTTAGAGCAGGAGCCTGTTCCAACTGTGGGGAAGATCAGATTTCAGAAATGGAAGATATTTTGCCCCATCCTCCCTCCTGAGTTGATCAGTGATAATTATTAATAGCAACAACACATTGTGGGTGATTTTCTTTGAATTTGTTGATTTCTAACCATGATAGAGCTCTTCCACTATAAATATGGAAGAGAGGTACTATGCTCTGGAATTTAAAAATCTCCCCCCACCCCCCCCCCATTTTAACAGAGACTATTGCATTCAAACAAACAAACAAACAAAAAAACAAATCAAAACCCAATTTCTTCAGGTGGCTAATTGAATAAAAAGAAGAGTTGCTCATAATCACCAGCTGTCTCCTGATTGCAGACTTATCTGTATTCATCTATGTCTAGTGAATTCATAATTTATGAGGCCCTACACAGCCACTTGCCTTAATAGCCTTCATTTGAAAAAGCTGATGTCTTCCAGCCAAAGGATGCTTAACACAATGTTTACTGATGTTGCTATGCCTTGATCAACTGTTCCGGAAGTAAGGGCCTGTAGAGAAGGAGGTCATTTCTGATTCATCTCTGTGTCTCTTTTGGGCCAGTCCTCCCCAGGTGTTTCTCCCAGCCACAGAAGCGTAAGTCTAGAAGGTACAGGAAAACCTTCCGTTGCTGAATCTGACTTCACTGAAGAAGCTAAAACAGTTCAGTGCATTTTCAGCCCTCAGAATATTAGCTGGTGAGTGACTGGTCCTCTAACATGTCAGATTTTCATGCTCAATGATTGAAACTTCTTTTTTGGCAAGAGATCACCAGAACTTCCAGTTTCTCAAGAGGTCAGTCATGAGAAAGGGCCCAACAGGAAGTAGACTCTTGCCTCTGGCAAGATTTAACCACAAATTTAGAGCAGGTTACAGTCATGCTTTCTGTAAAGAAGGCTGTTCCTGGATCCAAGAGAAGGTCTGTGTTAGCAAATCTGAGCATAAGGGGCCCATATGGAGCAACAAAAATGCCAAATGCACCGCAGAGAAGACCCCAAACAAAATGGATTTAACTAGTGGGTAACTATGATCTAAGAAAATATTTAAAGTATCAAAGATTCTGACTTAAAATCCTCCTGAGTAGGAGGGAAAACTTCAGTCTGTGTGATGCATGGGGTTGGCAGTGACCTGGTTAGACCTGATGTTACCACCTACCTTAGTGATGTTAAGCAAGGCACTTAACTTTTTTTTGAGTCTCTGTTTTCTAAGTAGAAATGAGTTGGGCAAAATAATTTCTGAAGTATCACTCAATTATGCATCTTTGGCCACTTCATCTGAAGAGTTGACTCATTGGAAAAGACCCTGATGATAGGAGGGATTGGGGACAGGAGAAGAAGGTTTGATAGAGGATGAGATGTCTGGATGGCCTCACTGACTCAATGGACGTGAGTTTGGGTAAACTCCAGGAGTTGGTGATGGACAGGGAGGCCTGGTGTGCTGCGATTCATGGAGTTGCAAAGAGTCAGACACGACTAAGTGACTGAACTGAACTGAACTGATGCATCTTTACTTCTGGAATCTCCCTTATTACTCTGAACAATTAAGTAACATTTACAATGGAGATTGTAGTGTCCAGAAATTAAGGATATTGAGATTAAGAGATCCTAGAGTCTGAATCTTCTTTCCCAAGACATTTCAGTACTGCCTTTTATTTTTTCTTCTGGGCTTAGAATTCACTTCCCAGGAATGCCATGGGTCATGTCTGAACTCCTTTCTGCTCAGTCTCACCAATGAAAAATGGAAGATGCACACTGGCATAATAAGAATGTAATAAGCTTGGGAGCCAAAGAGACGTAGGTTCAAATCCCAACTCAATTGCCTACTCTCTGAGTGATGTTAGGTAAGCATTCAAGGTACCTTGCCATGTAAGGTGGACATTAAAATGTCATGCCATGTGGAACTGTTGAGAGGATTGAATGCCTTTCATATCTCAAAGGTATTTAATGGTTCACTCATTTAAAATTCACTTTCCTACTTCTTTCTTGGAGATTTCCACAATCACATGAAAGATCTTCCTTTCACATTAGAAGTTCAGTTCCTCTATCTCTTCACATTCATTATTTTCTTTAATCCCAACTAAGCTGTTGACTACCATGGCCAAAAATGAACTTTTCATCATCCTTAACAGCATGATCACTGCAAATCAACTTCCATATCCCATTCTCTGACCACCACCTTCTACCTCCATTATTTGAGAACATCTGCTCCAATAATTCGTCAACCTCAGCAAGAACTTTAATCCTTCATTCCTATTATATTTTCACTATCAGGGATTTATCATATTCCCAAGCTAGAGTTCATGGTCCATTCTCTTGCACATGCCATGAACTTTTGTAGACCCTCTCCTCAGTAGCTCACTTGTTTAGCAAACCTGAAATCTTGATTAAACCCAACTGTCCACCTCCTCTGTAGCTTCATTTCAGCAGCTAGTTATTGCTGGAAAATAACACATAACTGTTGATGGATTCTTGCTTTAGTTTCATGATGATAAACCTCTATTATACATTGAATATTAACCTTGTGAAGCTTTCCTAATAGCTTTGATTTCCCAGTATTTAATTCCACTGCTTCATACCTTCTTCACCTGTCTCAAATCTTTTACATTCTTCCCTGTTTGCCTCATATTCAGTTGAGGAAAAAGAACCCCTTAAGCACACACTCCCTTATCTGCCTATGCATTCCTGTTAATTACTACAAAGGAGGGTCAGCACCTTCACTTTGCTCTTGTGTTTCATCTCCTCTTACCTGCTCAGTGGTTTAATTTTTGCAGTTACTGATCCTCCTCCCCCAGACCTCTCCTCCCCACCTTGTAACCTGCTTTGTGACAAATTTTGAGCTGACCCTGGAGTATAGCAACAAACAAGACACCATTCTTTCCCCGAGGCTCTCCCAGAAAAATGCCTGGACTGCTAGCTGGAAGACTATGGAATTGGTGCCTTTCTTAGGAAATGTACAAAGCTCTGTGTGGACACAGGTAGTTCCAGGGTACTTTGGGGTTGGGGAGTGGGGCTCAGGGAAATAATTCCAGTGTTCACTGAGGATTTAGTGGTAAGGCCGTAAATCATCTTTGTTTGTTTGGAGCCTGTTAATTTTCCCATTGTTATTAATGATAATCTTACTCTTATTTGGACTCTGGACTTCTTTTCACTTTTTATAAAGTGAAATTCTCCTCATCTATGTATGATAAGTCACCTAAATTGGTGGGAAATCATTAATAAACCAATGTCTGTTGTGTTAATTCCAGGATCCCCCCACCCCAACCCATTTTTTAACTTGGTTTACTCACATTGTATGAACAGAAACTATAACATTTCTATG
Organism: Madoqua kirkii; assembly: GCA_006408675.1. NCBI lineage: Eukaryota > Metazoa > Chordata > Mammalia > Artiodactyla > Bovidae > Madoqua > Madoqua kirkii. Next base: position 5,344 of record SJYC01029241.1, on the reverse strand, counting down.
AAGTCTAATTTATCTTTTGCTTTATAATTTTGTGTTTCATTGTCTTAACATAAGAAGACCTTTCTTCTTCAAAGCAAATTTCCCCACTCATTCATTAATGGAATGCTGACACTGACAAGAATTTTTGTTGGTCCAAGCCTATATGTAAGGCAGTCTTCTTTGGATGATTTGTAGTTTCATTTGGGAAAGGGAAACAATAATATTTGAAAGATAATTCAGGATTGTCATAAAGGCTTTGCAGGACACAAATAGAGTGATATCTCTTGGGGAATGGGCCACTTGAGATGGAATGCTAAGATATCTGAGACCTAAAGGACAATGAGGAGCCAACCAGCCTTGTTCCCTGTGGGGGAAATGTACTTAGGCAGAGGAAATAGCAAACACAATAGTTACAAAGCAAAGAAGAGCATGGTATATGGAAGCAATGAGAACAGATAGTTGCAGATGAAGTTTTGTAAGCAAAGGGCAAGTGTGCTGAGAGGAGGTTGGGGCTAAGACAGGGCCTTGTGAGTGATCAATTCTAAGGCCAGTGGGAAACTGCTGAAGGATTTTAAGCAGACGACAACACAAGAGTACACATGGCCCCCAGCAGCTAAGAAGTTATCAGCTCTGTCTAGGTAGGAACTGGGCATGAATTCACTTGATGATAACTGCCTAAAAAGGGTCAGGGAAATTTTCCAAAAATTTTTTGTCTGAGGACCCAGAGCCAAATCTTTTATTTCTGTACTTACTTTTTAGATCAGGGTAATTACATGAAAATATATTATATTACTCCTCTGCTTTCAACAGAGGGATAAATTGGATACTGGAGGTTCTGCTTTAGGGAATGGTCTATTTTAAAAGTAAACTGCAATAATCTGGATGGTTCATGAACTCAGAAGCAGGATTCTTTCAACAGATAAGTGTAAGTGAATACGATGAATAAAATGCTATGCTCTAAACATAGATTTATAATAAGCATATTTGTCCTCTGGAGTCTAAAATCTATCAGTGAAGATAAGACAAGAACATAGGTATGTATATGCTGAGTCGCTGAGTTGTGTCCGACTCTTTGCAACCCCATGGACTGTAGCCTACTAGGCTCCTCTGTCCATGGGGATTCTCCAGGCAAGAATAAGACAAGAACATAAATGCCTATGATATGTGATAAGGCTCTGAAAAGAGAAAGTCTTATTTAGTTCAAGGAGAGCTGGGAAGACTAGGGAAGAGTTCCTGAAGCAGGCAGTGTTTAGGCAGGTTCTCAGGAAGCTCTACAATAGATGCAACTAAGTGGAGAGCATTTCTTGCCATAGGAAATGATGCTATGAAGATAAGAAATGTTAGGTCTATCAGGGTATGTCAACAGAACATCTGGATGAATGTTGAGGTAGATCCAGGGGTTTAGTGAGATGCATGGCTTCATGGTGGCTGGTTGAGGACAGTCCAATTGGCAAGGCTGTGGACTCAGGTTGGGGTATATTTGAAAGGGAAGGTGTATCTGAAACTGAATACTAACTCCTTTGTTTTCCTGGACCCTGTTTGTCCTCTGTCCAGAAATCCTCCTCGGGTCCCTTTTGCCACACTTACACTTTTTCCAAAAGGGATATGTGTGCTTTGATCCACACAGGTTCAGATCTGGTTCTCTTTTTCAGAGGACTACCCTTAGGCTACTGCAGCCACCTCAAAGTCAAGATCAAAGAGTCAGATGTTCAGGTCCCTCTGTGGCTCCTTGTGAAGATAGATTTTGAAATCTCCTTGGCCTCCAGAGTTCCCTGCAGGGTGACACTGAATCTATTCCATGGATCTTGGAGTGCCTGCTCTTCATTTCTTCCTCTTCCTTCTGCTTTCCCCACTTAGCTAGGTTCCTTGGAGAGATTTTCTTAATAAATCATTTGGAAATGAATTCTTGTCTCTGGGTCCATTTATGGGGTACCAGCCCTGAGACAGTGGCCAAAGTTACTTTCATTTCCCCAGCTTGTGAAGGACTGACCCAGAGTGGGAAGGCCTGATGAGCGGCCCTGAGAAAAAGGTTTAGTGGAACAATGAGATACAAGCCTAACTGTAAAGGAGCCAGTGCTGAGGACAATTTGTCCTTTTTGGTGTCCTACAGGTGGCGCTACAGCAGCAGAAGCTATTAAGAAGAGGTGGCAAGAATACACAGAAGAATTGTACAAAAAAGATCTTCATGACCAGGATAATCACGATGGTGTGATCACTCATCTAGAGCCAGATATCCTGGAATGTGAAGTCAAGTGGGCCTTAGAAAGCATCACTACGAACAAAGCTAGTGGAGGTGATGACATTTCAGTTGAGCTATTTCAAATCCTGAAAGATGGTGCTGTGAGAGTGCTACACTCAATATGCCAGCTAATTGGGAAAACTCAGCAGTGGCCACAGGACTGGAAAAGGTCAAATTTCATTCCAATCTCAAAGAAAGGCAGTGCCAAAGAATGCTCAAACTACCACACAATTGCACTCATCTCACAAGCTAGTAAAGTCATGCTCAAAATTCTCCAAGCCAGGTTCCAGCAATACATGAACCGAGAACGTCCTGATGTTCAAGCTGGTTTTCGACAGGGCAGAGGAACCAGAGATCAAATTGCCAACATCCGCTCAGATCAGTTCAGTTCAGTTGCTCAGTTGTGTCCGACACTTTGCGACCCTGTGAACTGCAGCACGCTAGGCCTCCCTGTCCATCACCATCTCCCAGAGTTCACTCAGACTCGAAAAAGCAAAAGAGTTCCAGAAAAACATCTATTTCTGCTTTATTGACTATGCCAAAGCCTTTGACTGTGTGGATCACAATTAACTGTGGAAAATTCTGAAAGAGATGGGAATACCAAACCACCTGACCTGCCTCTTAAGAAATCTGTGTGCAGGTCAGGAAGCAGCAGTTAGAACTGGGCGTGGAACAACAGACTGGTTCAAATAGGAAAAGGAGTATGTCAAGGCTTTATATTGTCACTCTGCTTATTTAACGTCTATGCAGAGTACATCATGAGAAATGCTGGACTGGAAGAGACACAAGCTGGAATCAAGATTGCCGGGAGAAATATTAATTACCTCAGATATGCAGATGACACCACCCTTATGGCAGAAAGTGAAGAGGAACTAAAAAGCCTCTTGATGAAAGTGAAAGAGGAGAGTGAAAACGTTGGCTTAAAGCTCAACATTCAGAAAATGAAGATCATGGCATCCGGTCCCATCACTACATGGAGAATAGATGAGGAAACAGTGGAAACAGGGTCAGACTTTATTTTTAGGGGCTCCAAAATCACTGCAGATGGTGATTGCAGCCATGAAATTAAAAGACACTTACTCCTTGGAAGAAAAGTTATGACCAACCTAGATAGCATATTCAAAAGCAGACATTACTTTGCTGACTAACGTCCATCTAGTCAAGGCTATGGTTTTTCCAGTAGTCATGTATGGATGTGAGAGTTGGACTGTGAAGAAGGCTGAGCACTGAAGAATTGATGCTTTTGAAATGTGATGTTGGAGAAGACTCTTGAGAGTCCCTTGGACCAGTCCATTCTGAAGGAGATCAACCCTGAGATTTCTTTGGAAGGAATGATGCTAAAGCTGAAACTCCAGTACTTTGGCCACCTCATGCGAAGAGTTGACTTATTGGAAAAGACTTTGATGCTGGGAGGGATTGGGGGCAGGAGGAGAAGGGGATGACAGAAGATGAGATGGCTGGACGGCATCATTGACTCGATGGACATGAATCTGAGTGAACTCCGGGAGTTGGTGATGTACAGGGAGGCCTGGAGTGCTGCGATTCATGGGGTCACAAAGAGTCGGACACGACTGAGCGACTAAACTGAACTGAACAGGTGGAGCTAGTTGTCAAGAACTCACCTGCCAATGCAGGAGACACAGGATACATAGGTTCAATCCCTGGGTTGGAAAGCTCCCCTGGAGAAGAAAATGGCAACTCACTCCACCATTCTTGCCTGGAGAATCCCATGGACAGAAGAGCCTGTTGGGCTACAGTCTATGAGTTTGCACAGAGTCTGACACAACTGAAAATACTTAGCATGCACACACACTTCTTGAAAGTCTTGTGATGTTTGGGTTATTTCTGGCCTTTGCATCTTGCTTCACCAAAAACATAGCAGAACTTAGAAAACTGAAAGTCCCAACCTCTTTTGCTCCTGGGATGCAAGAGTCTTACCCATGCAGCACTGATGGGACATGCCCATATTAAACATCTGTTCAGAAACGAACAACTTGGGGAAAGATCTATTTGTAGAATCTTCTATTATTTTTGTTGGTTGGGTGGCAGCAGAGGTTTTAGTTTTCTGAGGATCAGTGGTTGTAAAGTTGCAGTCCCAACTAAAAAAAAAGTATTACCTTTGGGGTGTTACAGTGACCTCCTTAGTTCCCTGTGATATCCAGTTAGGCAGCAGTAACAGCAGCCATAGCAATGGGAATTGTTGTCTCACTGAACCAGTTCTGAGGCCTGGTTTGCACCTTGTTCTTAGAAATATAACTTTAGCCACCTTGGGACACCAGCCCTCCCAACAATGCCTTTTTAATAAATTTATCTTGTGAATACTTGATGTCAACTTGGATTATTCACAAACATGAACTTTGCCTGTGAGAGCAGAGGGTGAGAAATTGTGTGGATTGAAAAGAAGAGAGTGTCAGAAGACTTTGACAGCCTCTGTGATGTCAACTGGGGTCATTGTCTTTTAGTGTTCCTCTACTTCTCCTTCTGTGTTGAGTCTGGGCTGGTGTGTGGGGCTAACAGAATACAATGTAAAGGATATCGCATGGTTCTGTTAGGTAATTAGAATAGGAAACAGGAGTCCAAAATGATGGTGGCTAAACGACAAGGAATGATGCTAAAGCTGAAACTCCAGCACCTTGGCCACCTCATGCGAAGAGTTAACTCATTGGAGAAGACTTTGATGCTGGGAGGGACTAGGGGCAGGACAAGAAAGGGACGACCGAAAATGAGATGGCTGGATGGCATCACTGACTTGATGGACATGAATCTGAGTGAACTCTGGGAGATGGGGATGGACAGGGAGATCTGGAGTGCTGCGATTCATGGGGTCACAAAGAATCAGACACGACTGAGTGACTGAACTGAACTGAAAAGACAAGGAAGGGAAAAGCTCATGAAAATAGAACAAAGGAAGGTTCGAGGACCTGAGTGAGGACCTCAGATAGAACAAACAGCACATTTGGCTAGCCCAATTTACATAGGGCAAGCCCAGGGGGAGGAAAAATCAAATAAAAAAAGGAGCCAAACACGCGATCTCTCTCTCCCACCCACTGGCATGCTACACCACTCTCTTCTCTTCGCATCTTTGGGTTGGTATGCCCTCACGACATGGATTCTCTTGCTATTTTC
>SJYC01029238.1:0-38627 GCA_006408675.1 Madoqua kirkii | reverse complement strand
GATGTGAGAGTTGGACTGTGAAGAAGGCTGAGCACCGAAGAATTGATGCTTTTCAACTGTGGTGTTGGAGAAGACTCCTGAGAGTCCCTTTGACTGCAGGGAGATCCAACCACTCCATTCTGAAGGAGATCAGCCCTGGGATTTCTTTGGAAGGAATGCTAAAGCTGAAACTTCAGTACTTTGGCCACCTCATGCAAAGAGTTGACTCAATTGAAAAGACTCTGATGTTGGGAAGGATAGGGGGCAGGAGGAGAAGGGGACGACTGAGGATGAGATGGCTGGATGGCATCACAGACTCAATGGATGTGAATCTGAGTGAACTCCGGGAGATGGTGATGAACAGGGAGGCCTGGCGTGCTGCAATTCACAGGGTCACAAAGAGTCGGACACCACTGAGCGACTGAACTGACTGACCCTCACCGGTCCTTTCTCCTCTTGCATGATTCTGTGGGACTGACAGGTACAGATGAAGGTTTTGCAGAGCCTGAGCCTTCTGTGATTTCAGAGGCTCTTCCTAAGAAATAGAAAAGAAAATTACAGAATCAAGTTTCCTGGGCCCAGGACACTAAGGCATACTGAAATACAAGCTGAATTTGCTTCATGGTAAACCCCCTTCATAAATTTTACCCTCCTCTTTAAGATCAAAGCATTATAACCGTCGTACTTTGCCCTGATAGTGGCAGAGTAGAACCCCCCAGGACTTGATCTGTAAGTAATATGAGTATTTTCAGCTCTATCACTTTTTAAATAACAGCTGTATAAAGATGATTCACCTACCATCACCTTCACGGTTTTAACTGTACAGTTGAGTGGTGTTTAGCATGTTCACAGAGTCGTGCAGTTATCAGTACTATCTGATTCCAGAACACCACCCCAGGAAGAAACTCTGTGCCTATTAGCAGTCACTCCCGTTCCCCATTTCCCCCAGACACGGGCATCCACGCCTCTCTTCTCTGTCTCTGCAGATGTGAGGGTTCTGGGCATTTCCTAGAGAGAGAATCGGCTCGCATGTAACTGTGTGTACCTGTCTTCTTTCGCCTCGTGGAATCTCTCCATGGCATGTCTCCATATTAGCTCTTCTCTGCTCCTTATGGTCACTTAATAGGCTGCTCTGTGACACCACCTATTCTCCTGATCCATTCTTCACTTGGAGAATGATGGTTTGGAAACATTTTGGTTATCTCCACTTTTTAGCTCTTATAAATAATGCTGGATGAGCACTCATGTGCAGGAGCTCTGTTGCTCTAAGCGAATGTACTTTCAGTTAGAGGTTTGACGTTTTGTGTTTTCATATTTGTTTCATTTCATTTTGCTTTATTTGGTACCAACATTTCCTTATGGATGTGAAATGAGTAAGTACAAGAGAAAATGCTCTTTAAAATTATGCTTTAATGCTTACATGATACATAATCATTCCAAGCTATACCTGCATTCATTCAGGAAAGCTTTTTGAGCACCTACTCATATGTGTCAGTCATATGAGTAAATATTGAGAATGCAGTAACATGACAGAGTCTCCTGCTTTAGGTTTGTTTTGCTTTAAGACACCACACGTGTCTTAGAATAATGTTTCTTTCACAAATCATTTTATTCACTCACTGAGCTCTGTTTGTCTCCAGTATGTGACACTGACAAGTTTATGGGCAATGGGCTAAGCATTTAAAATCCCTGCCCACCTAGTCAGGTGGACAATAGGAAACTTCCAATTTACAAATCTTAAAATTGAGGTGTAGAGATGTTTAGTAACTTAATCAAGGTTACATAACCAGTAGAAGCAGAGCTTGGGTAGGACGTCAATCATTCTGATGCATGACTAATATTCTTACAATCTAATTGATAGAACCACCGTGAAATCTGTTTCTTTTTTGTTAAATACCAATACCTTCTTAGAATTTTATAATTTTTGAAATTTTCATTTGATGAAAAATAAGTTAATGCAGTAATGAAAACTGTACTTTTCTCAGTGGGCAATCCAGGAGTCTATATATTCCTGAACACTGAAGCCAAAAAATTGCAGTCATCATCTTTTATGTCTTTGAATATAAAGTTGCTCAGATTCTCTGTGATTGAATAACCTGCTTATTCCAGGGCTTATGGTTGAACCTCAGTAGCCATATTAAAGGGGACATACATTACAGGTCTTTGCCATGGCAATGAGGACTATATTTTTCAAATAAAAAACAACTCTTCGTGTGGCAAATATGTCTCCTCATTGGGACTGTAAGAAACAGCATTTTCTCTTCTGCTACAGTGTATATCTTATTAAAGCAAATCCTTTTTTAGAGAATTAGTAAATATGATTCTGGGCTTCCCCAGTGGCTCAGTGGTGAAGAATCCACCTACCTATGCAGAAGATATTCTTCAGGATGAGTGCAGCCCCTGGGTCGAGCAGATCCCCTGGAGAAGCATATAGCAACCCACCCCAGTATTCTGGTCTTGGAAATCCCATGGACAGAGGAGCCTGGTGGGTTACAGTTCATGGGGGTGCAAAGAGTTGGGCACAACTTAGTGACTAAACAGCAACAATACGGGCATGATGAAGAAGTTTCATTGATTTTTCTAAGCACATTAGTAATTTGTGCCAAAGTAAAAACATTCAAAGGCAATTTTCTCTCAATTAAAAAGCCTAAAATCTTGTGTTTGCTTTAGTGGCTTCACGAATTTCTAGGGTTTTCAAGTGAAAGCTACCTGATTAAAGCTGAGAGGGAGGGTAAAAAGAATGCTGGTCCATCTTCATCTCTATCATTCAGCAGATTGATTTATCAAGAATTCTCCAGGTCAGAATACTGGAGTGGATAGTCATTCCCTTCTTCAGGGGACCTTCCCAACCCAGGGATCAAACCCAGGTCTTCCACATTGCAGGCAGATTCTCTACCAGCTGAGCCACCAGGGAAAGCCCTTATGAAGAGCAATAACATTTAAAATTTTGATGACCTCGGTCTTACATGTTCTCATGGGCCTATGTCAAAAACAGTGAGCCACAACTCCCAATATTTAAGATGTCAAAGACTTTTAAGACTATGATGCAAGCAACAGATGTCAATGGAGATTGAACTCTGCTGGCATTTCTAACAGGAGTTCTATTGCTTTTGATAATGCTTTGGCTCCAGATTTTCGTATTTTTAGTTTTTTCCCTATCCTAATTTTCACCACAATTAATGGGTGTGGTTTGGAAAGTTGAGGGTGATTCAGAAATACATGTATAGAGTTTTAACAGGAGTTCTGATATTTAGGCACTGACTAAAATTTTCTGAATTTACTTTTGTTTACACACATACACACATGTAAATTGTGATCACATACCCATGTATCTCTCCCCTTGCATCTATTTAACATGGCACACACTTGACAGATTTTGTGATGCAGAGGCAAGATATGAAATCGTTCATAGACAACAAAATATTTACCAGATAACTTTTACCAGATTCCATAGGTGGCAGAGATAATGACTGAAGCGAAAATTTCTGCCTTTCTGTTAGAGTTGAACTCCACTGTTCTTTTGATTCTCTGATCCAAAGGAAAATGAACTGAACATGACTCTGTTTTACCACCGTTTATTTCTAGTCTGAGAGTGTTCTAATTCAACAAACTGATGTGCAGAAGTCTAGCATTTCCCTCCTAGAAAGGAAGCGTGTGACACGACACAGACACACTGCCCTCAGCTGAGACTCAGCTTCCTGCGTGGGGAGAAGCATCCCACAGACCAGGAGCTCCGCCTGGACCTCTTGAGCACAGGGTGCAGAGTTCAGATCTGGATCTGAAATGGAGCAGAGGACGCGTCTCTGTAGGGAGGAGCCGCCCATATGCTGGTTGCCAGGGCGCCGAGGGCAGGCAGGGCCTCTGTCTGTCTTGGTGAGGGTGGCCACACACAGGACTCATGCCCTCTCTCAGTGCCAAGGTTGTGGGGAGGGCAGAGCATTGTTACCTGATGCATCTTGGAAGGCAGGGATAATGGGCAATGGAATCAGGGCATTAGGTCCTAAGCCACTTCATCCCCTATACCATCATGGTTGAAAATAAAGGCTCTTTCCTGCAGGATCCAGCATGACCAGAAGGTAACTCTAGTCTGGTCTGCAATTGCTGTGGTGGAGAAGGAGGCTGCAACCTTGGACTGTGCATATGAAGCTAGTAGTTATGGTTATTATTTAAAAATCAGGCATCACATTGAAAACTGGATTTCTAGCTTCTCTATGAAAACATCTAATAGCACAGCATCCTCTGGGATAGAGGTGAAAAGTCGTGTTTGATTGAATAATGCCTTTGATATAGACTCAGTTTATCTTTAAAATTTATGCAGATTTACCATACACAACTTGAATAGCCCAAAATAAAATTTTAAATTATTAGTCATAACATAGAAGTTTATCGACAAAGCAAACAAATCTGAATTAACATCTCATGGAAACATACCTGTTTTTTATCCCTGTGATTTTTATCATCACAGCATCCAGTGTGAGAAATTTCAGTATAGTTTATTCATTAATTCTTAGTTTTCTGGGCAGCATTGGGGAAACATTAGTTGGCAAGACAGATGTGATGTTGCTCTGATAGAACTCATGTTCCAGGGGGCTGTATGGTCTCCAGTACAGGACAGTGGCAGGAAGGACCTCACAGCACAGACTGTGTGACCTTAAGCAAGGCGTTCGCTCTGACTTTCTGCTTCCTCGTCTGTAAAGTGTGAAGGTTAGTCATGAAGCTGCTGCTGAGTTAGTGTGAGTTGCTCAGTCGTGGGCAACTCTTTTGCGACCCTGTGGACTGTGGGCTGCCAGGCTCCTCTGTCTGTGGCATTCCCCAAGCAGGATGACTCCAGGGGGTTGCCATTTTTTCTTCCAGGTGATCTTCCCGACCCTGGGACTGAACCTAGGTCTCCTGTATTGCAGACACATATTTTTTCCGTCTGAGCCACCAGGGAGGTCCTTTCCAAAATTTTACTCACCTCACAGGATCACTTAGTTTATATCCTTTTTGAGTTCCTAACACCCTCCCTTACTTAAGAAAGACTATTAGATGTTGTAGAAGTTATCGAGGCGCTGCTCACCGTACCTCAGTGTGTAACAAGAAGCCAGGGGCGCAGGAAGAGAGAAGAGGGACATGGGAAGCCACCTGCCTTTAACACATCAGGAGCACTGTTCTGCGTCGCTAGACGGGAGAGGGTGGAAGAAAAGGGACAGGCGTGCAGGCAGGAGGGGAGGACAGGCCCAGAGTTTGCTCTTTCATCCCAAACACTTTTGTATACATTTGATATCATCCTTAATAAAAGGATGAATTGAAATTTGCTGGATTCAAACCCTGTCATCTGCATCACAGCATGACTTTTGAGGCACTCCTTAGCCTCTCTGTGCATCAGTTTCTTAATATGTAAAATGGCAATAATAGAACCTACTTCATGGACTTAAGAATCAAAATCACGTACATCTCTATCTGTTTAAAATTATTACAAAATTAAATTATATATAAACACACCTGCCTTAAGCACAGGTACATATTATGGCATCTTGATACAGCTGGGATCACTCACTGATCACCATTATTAATATAAAATGCAGAGTTTGTTCTAGTACCTACATCAGACTTTCAATCATATCATTTTTTTTTATAAGACAAAGTTTTTCCTTACTTTTCAAGACAGGAACCAAAGCTCAGTGAAAAGCCAGGGCCGTGCTGGCGCTGCTAGAAATGTCGCCTACAGGGTTTGGTTGCCCTGTGGTCAATGTTCCCATCTCAGCAACCCCTCCAGACAGGCCCCCGGTCTGACAGAGAAGAGCAGGTGACTTATGCTCAACATAAAAGGGCCCTTCTCAGCGCCAGGCAGGGCCCCTTTCATTCCCCTGACTATGTAACTGAGGTGTATTTTCCCATGTTTGTTGACAGATCAATGGAAAAATGCTCTAAGACATGATCAGTATTTACTGCAGCCTTCAAACTGATTTGCTTTCAGCCTTACACACAGTTAATGAATATTCAGCAAAGTTCCACATGTCAGGATAGAAGATAAGGAACAAACGGCATTTTTCACCTAAAAAAAAATATACGGCCATTGGATAACTTGTGAAATACAAAATCTCTGTGTAAGTTAAGCAGAGATTTTTTCTTGTTATTATTTTAAGAGTATATAAATATACTCAATTTCAATATATCTGAAACTTGACTGAATGATGAATTTTCCCTGAGATGATTTGATCACTGGCAAAGAGGATATTCTCATCCTGTACCCAATTTGAAGGCAGATTGCCATTGGAGTGGAGTGAGTTTTTACGGCAAGAAACTAGGAGAAAGCATCAGCCCCTCCCAAAGCAGGAACTTCTCCCCACTCCTCTGGGCATGAGTAGGAATGTGGAGCTCCTTGGGTTCCTGCTCTGCATCTCTGCTACAATTGGGCCCATTGCACAGAGTTTACCCTCTGCATCTCTGCAGGCTGAACTCCTGTCTGCAACTTCGCGACCAGACTTTCTGTAAGGACAGTGGGGGGACACAGAAGGAGAAAAGAGTTATATGTTTTATTTCTGAGCAGTCTAGGTTATGTGGCATAAACACTGAATCATTGTCATGTAAAATTTATAGGTACAACTATAAAAATGCAGAATTTAATAGCTATAATGGTTTTAATATTCTTGGAGGATGTAGTCCCCATCCTTGTTTAACAGAGGGGATGTCTGAACACCCACCTGAAGGTAAATACGGATTTCCTCCAAACAACCTAGAGTCTTACAGACTGTGTGTTGGACACTTGAGCACTGGGGCTTCAACATCTTGATAAACAGGGTCTAGGAAGGGAGAGGGAGATGAAAAAACAAAACGCAATCTGAACAGTGACAGGAAAGTATCCAAGCAGGTTTATTCCCCAGGTGGTAACTGTGTCCGCTCTCTACTTCCAGTCTGACCCCTCATTCCACTTCTCTGGGTCCAGGCTGGTGGGACTACAGACAGGGCAGAGGATTTTTTTTTCTTACCTGTTCCTCAGTCAACTGAAAGCAGTTTGAGATAGGAATCGTGTCTGGTTTTGGTTTCCACGTTGTAGACAACTCTGTAAATTTCCAGAATGAATGCTGGAGCCTAGGGATTCCTGACCTTGCACAACAGTTTAAGAGAACCTCGGTGATCCGTGAGCCAGAGTCCTGCCAGCATGGCAACTTGACTCAAGACCCCAGTTTTAAGGGGAACTTTGGTCCAGGGGATAGGACTCTGCGCTCCCAATGCAGGGGGCCTGAGTTTGATCCTTGATCAGGGAACTGGATCTCAGAAGCTGAAATTAAGACCCAGCGCAGCTGAAAACAAAAGCAAAACAGAACAGATCAGCAAACAGCCCTGCATTAAAAGAATGCCCTAATTTTAGAAAAACAGGTCATTTTGACTGTTGAGAAATTCTGTGTCCATTATTAGGTATCATTTGGAGATGATTGCTCTTGTGTTCAACTGACTTGGTCATCGCCATTTAGAACCATTTATTTTTAACTGGAAGATAATTCGAAATCTAAAGGTAAAAGGATGACACTAAAACACTTCCCAACTCAATACACAAACTAAACTCAAAATGGATTAACTAAAATGAAGGCCAGAATCCATAAAACTCTTCAAAGAAAACATAAGCAGTAGACTCTTTGACATACATCACAGCACAATCCTCTTTGGCCCACCTCCTAGAGTAATCGAAATAAAAACAAAATAAACAAATTGGACTCAATTCAACTAAGAGTCACAGCATTGTTCCTGGGTTGACAGCACTGCCCTAGGCCTGTGTAAGGCAACCTCCCAGCTGTCTGCAACTGCGCGTCCCCAAGCCTTAGAATGGCTATGTTAGAACAATGTTTTGGCTTCTTACCATAATACAGTCTCACTTTACATAAGGTAAACCCAATCCTAGAGAAAACAAGCTATGAAATGACCCCGTTAAATCTTCTCTGGGTTCACTTCACTGGACAAATAGTTGCACAGGAAACCAGACAAATAAGCCTTAGAATGGCTATGTTAGAACAATGTTTTGGCTTCTTACCATAATACAGTCTCACTTTACATAAGGTAAACCCAATCCTAGAGAAAACAAGCTATGAAATGACCCCGTTAAATCTTCTCTGGGTTCACTTCACTGGCACAAATAGTTGCACAGGAAACCAGACAAATGGGCTGACACACACTGAGCAAACAGTTCTTTCCATTTAGATACCTGAATCCTTAATAAAACAAATGAATAGAAAACACATGAACATCACGTACACATGCCTCTGGAATGAAGAGTGCCTGCCTAACATATTAAGCACCTAAACTTGACATTCTAATAAAAAATACTTATTTGAGTTAAAAAAACTGTGTGACAGGAAGTAAAACGATAGTGATTGTTTTAAGAACCAAGGTACGTAAGTAAGGTCATCTGTCCCTCACGAGGCTAAAAGAGTAAGGTTGCCATCATCCAAGGATGGTCCAACTCCCCTCCACTCTGCCTCCCCAATCCCTGCCTTGCATCTCTCTCTCTTTCTCTTTTGTCAACATGTCTCTTCCCCTGTACAGAGGGCCACAATTTTTAGGTATTTCAGAATCTTCATTCTCCTGTTCTGTCTCAATCCCACAGTGAGACCGCTGCACTATTTTGGTAAATCCCTCGTGCACTGGTGCCTAGAAGCTGCCTCCATGAAGGAAGCTGGCAATGTTAGTGCTCATCTCATCTGTTTTCCTTATCTCTGTGCTCCCTGATGTTCAAGGTCCAAAAATAGTTTTCCAATTGGAAGATCAACTCTACCATTATCAGTGAAAAAGAAGTCACGTATTTTACTTTTATTTTGTTTTACAAATCTGTCATTCCATGATAAATCAGGATAATAGCCTTAGCATTTAACTACACATTGACACCTGTCTTAGATAAAATTTTCTCCACGGCATGCTGACAGAATCAACATGAATATCACTACTTCAGAGAGATGACTTGGGGAGAGGAGGGAGTACTTTCCATACAGAGGGATCCTTCTCTGACCCATGGGAATTGGAGACATGTGCAAGGAAGAAACCTCTGACTATTCCATCTAGAAATTGTAACTGGGATTTCTTGCGAAGCTAGAGATACCTGTACCATGCAAAAAATTATGGAAGTAATCATAGAATATTCCCCAAGCACGCTTATGTTTAGCACTCTCTTCTTAGGGTCCTGTCCCGTTCTCCTGTACTTACCCCGCAAGCTATTATCAGGAGAAATAGGTCAGACCGGACTGTGGTGCAATTTTCACGACCACCACCAGAGGGCGGGGCTCCCTTCAGATGCGGTTCCCCATTGTACTCAGGAGCTGGTTTCACTTGCCTGCTTTGTAGACACAAGACAGAATATTGCTGCCGTACAGAAAGAGGCTCTCAGTTTCTGAGCGAGGCGCTTCTGTAACATCCAGATGGAGACTAGATTTGTTAGGCTGCTGTACTCCAGGGAACAAGGATCATTTTCTTTTGCGAACATGCATGCTGTCACTCACTCATTTCTGATCATCCTAATATTCAGTAAGTAATATTTTATTCTAGTTATTAATGATTTTTCACTTTCTTATAATTATGGGTAAGTTGTATTTCTCTTCTCTGACTGAAAACTCCTCTCCTGTACATTTCTATCATAACAAAGCGATTTTTTCTTGTAGGAGGGACCAATGGTGACTCAGTGAGCCAGACAGAAGGCCCAGTGACTGTCTCAGAGGGGGCTCTCATGACCCTGAACTGCACTTACCAGACTGCTAATTTGGCTCCCTATCTTTTCTGGTACGTCCAGCATGTCAACAAAGCTCCTCAACTCCTCCTGAAGAGCTTAACAGCAGACAAGAAGGTAGAGCATGAAGGTTTTCAGGCCACTCTTGTTAAGAGTGACAGCTCCTTCCACCTGCAGAAACGGGCAGTGCAAGCATCAGACTCGGCTGTGTACTACTGTGCTCTGAGTGGCACAGTGACACAGGGCTGCGGGGGAGCCGAGCACAAACCCAGAGGCAGATGGGGCGCTGCTGTGGGAGGCCCTGCAAGGGGTGCTGTTTCTCTCTCCAGAGGTACTGTCAAAGCACTTCCAGCTCTGATACTCAGAACCAAGGACCTTGGAATTCTTGGACTGCCCTATGAAGAAAACTGGGGCAGAACAGTGTAAAGAGGAACCTAGGCGCTTTTCTCCCAAAATGCTTGTTTTCAGCCCATCCACATTTCCCCAGATGGCACAGAATCTCTTAAGGTGACATTAACTCTTCAATGACAATTCAGATTATATATGTTGAAATATTTCACAATGTGTTAAGGAAAATTCCAGGTCTCTCCAGAGGTACTGTCAAAGCACTTCCAGCTCTGATACTCAGAACCAAGGACCTTGGCATTCTAGGACTGCCCTACGGAGAAATCTGGGGCAGGACAGCGTAAAGAGGAACCTAAGCGCTTTCTCCAGGAATGCCTGTTTTCAGCCGATCAGTATTCCCCCAGATGGCATAGAATCCCTTAAAGTGACATTAACTCTTCAATGACAATTCAAATTATATATGCTGAAATATTTCACAATGTGTTAAGGAAAATTCCAGGCCACATTGTTGATGGATGATTGTGTGATCTGGAGGCTAGTCTCTGGTTTTTAAAATTCAGGCCATGATTGTGTATCCTGCTGAATTTCACCTGCAGACACTCCATCTTCAGTGACTGGAGCTTTATTCTCTCTTTCCTTGACTTTTCTATAGCTTCTGGTTGCTCCAGAAATGCTCCTAACTAAGTAAGTTCCAGGAGGACAATTTCTGACAAGATATTACTTCTGTCAAGGTCACTGTGGATCAGAGCAGCCCACTCTGTAAATATTTGACTTTTCTATAGCTTCTGGTTGCTCCAGAAATGCTCCTAACTAAGTAAGTTCCAGGAGGACAATTTCTGACAAGATATTACTTCTGTCAAGGTCACTGTGGATCAGAGCAGCCCACTCTGTAAATATTGCAGGTGTTGTATGTATTGTTTGTATTCAAACTAGGTACAGGATAGTCTCTTTCTTAGAAACCTCATCTCAGGGAAATGAATGCCAAAGAATGTTCAAATTACCATACAGTTGCACTCATTTCACATGCTAGCAAGATTATGCTTAAAATCTTTCAAGCTATGCTTCAGCAGTATATGAACCAAGAATTTCTGTTGTAGAAGCTGGGTTTAGAAAAGGCAGAGGAACCAGAGCAGATCCAATATCTGCTGGATCACAGAAAAAGTAACGGGATTAAAAAAAATCTACTTCTGCTTCATTGACTACACTAAAGCCTTTGACTGTGTGGATCACAACAAACTGTGGAAAAATTTTAAAGAGATGGGGATACCCAAGACCTGTATGAAGGACAAGAAGGAACAGTTAGTACTGGACATGGAACAATGGACTGGTTCAACATTAGGAAAGGAGTACATCAAGGATATATATTGTCACCCTAATTATTTAACTTATACGTGGAGTACATCATGTGAAATGCAGGGCTGGATGACTCATAAGCTGGAATCAAGATTGCTAGAAGAAATATCAACAACGTCATGGTATGCGGATGATTCCACTCTGATGGCAGAAAGTGAAAAGAAACTAAAGAACCTCTTGATGCAGGTTAAAGAGGAGACTGAAAAAACTGGAGTAAAAATCAACATTAAGAAACTAAGATTACATCATCTGGTCTCATCACTTTATGGCAAATAGATGGGGAAAATGAGGAAATAGTGACAGATTTAATTATCTTGGGCTTCAAAATCACTGCAAATGCTGACTGCAGCAATGAAATTTAAAGATGCTTGCTCCTCAGAAGAAAAGTTATGACCAAACTAGACAGCATATTAAAAAGCAGAGACATTACTTTACCCACAAAGGTCCATATAATCAGAGCTATGGTTCCCAGTAATCATGTATGGATATGAAAGTTGAACCAAATAAGGCTGTTGCCAAAGAATTGATGCTTTCTAGCTGTGGTGTTGGAGAAGATTCTTGAGAGTCCCTTGGACTGCAAGGAGATCAAACCAGTCAATCCTAAAGAACATCAACCCTGAATATTCGTTGGAAGGACTTATGTTGTAGCTGAAGTTCCAGTATTTTGGCCATTTGATATGAAGAACCGATTCACTGGAGAAGACCCTGATGCTGGGAAAGATTGAGGGCAAGAGGATAAGGAGGTGACAGAGGATAAGATGGTTGGATGGTATCACTGACTCAATGGACATGAGTTTAACAAATTCTGGGAGACAGTAAAGGACAAGGAAGGGCACACAACACCTGCAATATTCACAGAGTGAGCGGCTCTAATCCACAGGGCCCTCCAAAGGAATATTTGTCAGGATGGTCTCCTCTTGGAACTTACTTAGGCAGCAGCATTTCTGGAGCAACCAGAAGGGGTTGAAAAGTCATGGAAAGAGAGAACAAAGCTCCTGGAATGCTGCAGTTCCTGGGGGTTGTAAAGAGTCAGACATGACCTAGGGACTGATCAGCAACAAAAACACGGTAAAATAATTCATCAATCAGTCATATTTCAGACACATGGAAAAAGTGTTTGTGTTCTCTTGCAATAAGTTATCTTAGCAGGAGAGTGAACTCTCTCACCTGCTCAAGAAACTAGGAGGAAGTATCACTCCTCCCAAAGCAAGAGCATCTTCCCACTCCTCTGCTCACTAGCAGGAAGGCGGAGTCACTTTGGACACTGCTCTGCGTCTCTGATACAATTGTGCCCGTTGCACAGAGAGTCCCTCTGCATCTCTGCAGGTTGGATTCCTTTCTGCACCTTCCGGGAGCAGACTTTCTGGAAGGACAGTGGTGGGCACAGCAGGTGGGAAGAGATGTATGTGTTACTGCTGGGCAGTCTGTGAGATGTGGCCAGGATACTAATCATTGTCATTTCATAATTTATAGGCGTGTGTGAGTTGCTAAGTGGTGTCTGACTCTTTGTGACCCGTGGACTGTAGCCAAACAGACTCCTCTGTCCATGGAATTTTCCAGGCAAGATACTGGAGTGGGTTGCTACTCCCTTCTCCAGGGGAGCTTTCTGACCCAAGGATTGAACCCTCATCTCCTCAACTGGTAGGCAGATTCTTTATCACTTAGCACCTGGGAAGCCCAGTTTGTGGGCACAAGTACTTAAATGCAGAGTTTAATAGTTACAGTAGTTTTATGGTCTTGGCAGATGTACTCACCATCATCACCTAGGGTGAATCCGCACCCACCTGAAGGTCAGCACTGCCTTCTTCCCTGACATCCTGGAGTCCTGCACACTGGGTGCTGGCCCCCTGAGCAGTGGGGTTTCATATCTTCATAAACAGACCTAGAAATGGAGAGGGAGATGAAAGAACAAAAATCAGTCTTAATGGTGGGGAAATACAAGTATTCTAGCAAGTTTTGTTTCCCTGGTGGTAACTCATCAGTTCTCTGCTTTCGGTCTGATCACACATTTCACGTACTGGGGTCCAGGCTAGTGGGAGTACAGACAGGGCATAGGATTTTTTTTTTTTTTTTTTGCTTACCTGCTCCTCAATCAACTGAAAGCAATTTGAGGTAGGAATTGTGTCTTATTTTTATTTCCACATTGTAGACAACCCTGTAACTTTCCAGAATGAATGCTGAGGCTAGGGATTCCTGAAAATACACAAGAGTTTAAGAGAATCTAGGTGATCTGTGAAGCCAGAAAGTCCTGCCAGCATGATAACTTCAACTCAAGATGCTAATTTTAGGTGGAGGGTTGGTTCAGTGAGTAGGACTCTGCACTCACATTGCAGGAGGCCCAGGTTCAATCCCTGGTCAGGGAACTAGATCCCACCCACCTAAAATAAGACCTGGTGCAGACAAGAAACAAACAAAAAGAACAGCTCAGCAAACAGATGCGCATTAAAAATGATCCTCACTTTGGTAGAACTAACAAAATTCATTTTAACAGGTGAGAAAATCTCTGTAGGTGAAAAAGGCACATTTGACTGTTCTTGGTTCATCTGACTGAGTCACAGCCATTGTTCCTGGATTGACAGCGCGGCCCTGAGAGCCCTATAAGGCAGCCCCCCGGCTGTCTGCAGCCACAAGTCCCCAGGCCTTAGAATGGTGTATGTCAGCAAGAACAATGGCAACAATTCTTACCATAATATAGTCAGATTTTGCTTAAAAGATACCCTATCTTAGAGAAAAGAACAATCCAGGAAATGACCCCATTAAATCTTCTCTGGGTTCACTTCCCCAGCACAGATAATTGCACAAGAAA
This sequence comes from Madoqua kirkii, assembly GCA_006408675.1. Classification (NCBI taxonomy): domain Eukaryota; kingdom Metazoa; phylum Chordata; class Mammalia; order Artiodactyla; family Bovidae; genus Madoqua; species Madoqua kirkii. Next base: position 24,450 of record SJYC01029238.1, on the reverse strand, counting down.
CTAGACACACAGGCTGACAGACACTAAGCAAAGAGTTCTTTCCATTGAGATTCCTGAATCTCTAATAAAACAAACAAACAAACAGAAGACAGATAAATACCACACACACGCCTCAGGAATGAAGAGTGCCTGGCTAATATATTAAGCATCTAAACTTGACATTCTAAAAAAAATACTTAGTTGAATTAAAACAAGATTGTGACAAGAGGTAAAAAGATGCTTCAAGAAGCAGATTACCTAAGTAAGGTCACCTGTCCCTCATGAGGCTAAAGGGGTAAGGTTTCTGTCTTCCAAGGACAGTCCAACTCCCCTTCCCTCTACTCTCCCCCCCAACTCCTGCCTTGAGCTTATCTTTCCCTCTCTCTCTTTTTTTGTCAACATTCCTCCTCTCCTGTACAGAGGTCCACAATTTTTAGGTATTTCAGGATCTCCATTCTCCTGTCTCAATCCCACAATGAGACAGCTGCACTATTTTTGGAAAATCCCTCCTGCACTGGTGCCTGGAAGCTGCTTCCATGAAGGAAGCTGGGCAATGTTAGTGCTCATCTCATCTGTTTTCCTTATCCCTGTGCTCCCTGATGTTCAAGGTCCAAAAATAGTCTTTCAATTGGAAGATCAACTCTACCATTATCAGTGAAAAAGAAGTCACACATTATATTTTTATTGTGTTTTACAAATCTGTCATTCCATGATAAATCAGGATAATAACCTTATCACTTAACTACACATTATTTGACACCTGCATTAGATAAAATTTTCTCCACGGCATGTTGACAGAGTCAACATGAATATCACTACTTCAGAGAAATGACTTGGGTTGAGGAGGAAGCACTTTCCATACAGAGGGATCCTTCTCTGACCATGGGAATCAGAGACACAAGGAAGGAGCCTCTGACTATTCCGTCTAGAAATTGTAAAAAATTATGGAAGTAATAATATAATATTCCCCAAGCATGCGTATGTTTAGGATTCTCCTCGTAGGGTCCTGTCCCATTCTCTTGTACGAACCCCACAAACTGTTATCAGGAGGAATAGGTCAGACTCGACTATAGTGCAATTTTCACGATCACCACCAGAGGGCGGGGCTGCCTTCAGAGGCGGTTCCTCACTGTATTCAGGAGCTGGTTTCACTTGCCTACTTTGTAGCCACAAGACAGAATATTGCTGCAGTACAGAAAGGGGCTCTCCGTTTCTGAGCGAGGAGCTTCTGTAACATCCAGATGGAGACCAGATTTGTTAGACTGGTGTATTCCAGGGAAAAAGGATCGTTTTCTTTTGCGAACATGCATTTTGCCACTCACTCACTTCTTCTGATCATCTTAATATTCAGTAAGTAATATTTTATTCCAAATGTTAATGATTTTTCACTTTCTTATAACTATGGGTAAGTTTTACTTTTCTTCTCTGACTGAAAACTCCTCTCCTGTACATTTCTAAGATAACAAAGTAATTTTCTTGTAGGAGGGACCAATGGTGACTCAGTGAGCCAGACAGAAGGCCCAGTGACTGTCTCAGAGGGGGCTCTCATGACCCTGAACTGCACTTACCAGACCACATATTCGAATCCCTCTCTTTTCTGGTATGTCCAGCATCTCAACAAAGCTCCTCGACTCCTCCTGAAGAGCTTAACACCAGACAAGAAGGTAGAGCATGAAGGTTTTCAGGCCACTCTTGTTAAGAGTGACAGGTCCTTCAACCTGCAGAAACGGGCAGCGCAAGCATCAGACTCGGCTGTGTACTACTGTGCTCTGAGTGACACAGTGACACAGGGCTGCGGGGGAGCTGAGCACAAACCCAGAGGCAGGTGGGGCTCTGCTGTGGGCAGCCCTGCAAGGGGGTTGCTGTTTCTGTCTTAGGTGTTTTATGCCAGCTGTGCTGTTGTTTATTTGCTAAGTCATGTCTGACTCTTGCGACCCTAGGACAGTAGGGGCTCTTGTGTCCAGGGGATTTCCCAGGTAAGAACACTGGACTGGGTTGCCATTTCTTTCCCTGGGAGTTATCCTAACCCAGGAATGGTACCCATTTCTCCTGTTTGTCAGGCAGATTCTTTACCAATGAGCCACCTGGGAAGCCCCTGTTTTATGCCAGAGGCATCATCAAAGTACTTCCAGCTCTGAGGCTCAATGCCAAGAACTCTATAATTCTTGGATTGGTCTACAGAGAGGAATCTGGGAGGAACAGTGTAAAGAGGAATCTAAGCGCCCTTCTCCAGAAATGCCTGTGTTTAGCCCAGTCACATTTCTCCGGATGGCATAGAATTCCTGAGAGTGACATTAACTCTGTTTAATGACAGCTCAGTTGATATATGCTGAAATATGCCCCGACCTGTTGATGAAAACTCCCAGGGCACCTCGTTCATGGATGAATGTATGGCTTTGAGCTACCATCTGACTTTCATAATTCAGGCCGGAACCCCTGTCCTGCTGAGTGGCGCCTGCAGGCCCTGCGTCCTTAGTGACGGGGCCTCACACGCTCTTCCCTCGGCTTGTCCGCCTCCTATGGTTGCTCAGGACACGCTGCTGCTGCGAGTCCCGTGAGGACAGCTTCCCGAGAAGACAGTCCTTCTGTCAAGGGCCCTGTGGGCCAGAGCAGTCTAGTCAGTGAGCCTTTGTGCGTGAGCTGTCTTCTTATGTGTTGGTGACACAGCTCCACCCGCATCTTGTCATCACGGCAGCTCTTTACTGAGTGCTAGGTCACGATCCCGATTCTGGTCTTGAGATCTGTGCTGTGAGAAATTCTGAACATAAGCATGACCTCGTAACCTGACATATTTTCTTTATTGCTGTATTGAGGCCTCTGATCCTTTTGAAATGTGTCAAATTCAGTGACCAAGCAAACACTCAGTCCATTAGTGAAAAGAGGGCACATGGACTTTGGTTGACCAGGATTCTAAATTCTTGACATATTCACAATGTTCCCTCAGGACAGGAGCAGAAAACAGAAATGTGTGGCTCTCACTGTAACTTGCAATGAATGAAACTCACCGAGACAAATTCATCCTGGCATTCTGGAGGGCTCTGAACCTCACCCATCCTTTCTCCTCTTGCATGATTCTGTGGGACTGACAGGTACAGATGAAGGTTTTGCAGAGCCTGAGCCTTCTGTGATTTCAGAGGCTCTTCTTAAGAAAAAATAAAATTAAATTACAGAATCAAGTTTCTTGGGCCCAGGACACTAAGGGATCCTGAAATACAAGCTGAATTTGCTTCATGGTAAACCCCCTTCATAAATTTTACCCTCCTCTTTAAGATCAAAGCATTATAACCATCTTATTTTGTCCACATTGGCAGATTAGCAACCCCCTGTATGCTTTCTTCCCAGCATTAGATCTGTAATTAATATGAGTATATTCAGCTCTATCACTTTTTAAATAACAGCTTTATAGAGATGATTCGCATATCATCACCTTCATGCTTTTAACTGTACAACTGAGTGGTGTTCAGCATGTTCACAGAGTCGTGCAGTCATCAGTACTATCTGATTCCAGAACACCACCCCAGGAAGAAACTCTGTGCCCATTAGCAGTCACTCCCATTCCCCCAGAAATGGGCATCCACACCTCTGTTCTCTGTCTCTGTGGATGTGACGGTTCTGGGCATTTCCTAGAGAGAGAATCGGCTCCCATATGACTGTGTGTACCTGTCTTCTTTCGCCTCGTGGAGTCTCTCCATGGTGTGTCTCCATTTCAGCTCTTCTCTACTCCTTATGGTCACTTAATAGGCTGCTCTGTGACACCACCTATTCTCTTGATCCATTCTTCACTTGGAGAATGATGGTTTGGAGACATTTTGGTTATCTCCACTTTTTAGTTCTTATAAATAATGCTGGTGTGAGCACTCATGTGCAGGAGCTCTATTGCTCTAAGCGAGTGTACTTTCAGTTAGAGGTTTGACATTTTGTGTTTTCATATTTGTTTCTTTTCATTTTGCTTTATTTGACACCAACATTTCCTTAGGATGTGAAATGAGTAAGTATAAGAGAAAATGCTGTTTAAAATTATGCTTTAATGCTTACATGAGATATAATCATTCCAAGCTATACCTGCATTCATTCAGGAAAGCTTTTGGAGCACATACTCATATGTGTCAGTCATATGAATAAGTGTTGAGAGTATAGTATGCATGACCCAGTCTCCTGCTTTAGGATTGTATTGCTTTAAGACACCAACGTGTCTTAAAATAATGTTTCTTTCACAAATCATTTTATTCAGTCACTGAGCTGTTTGTCTCCAGTATGTGACATTGACAGGTTTATGGGTAATGGGCTAAGCATTTTAATCCCTCTCCACCTCTTCAGGTAGATACTAGGAAACTTCCAATTTACAAATGAAAAAATTGAGTTGTAGAGATGTTTGGTAACTTAATCGAGGTTACATAACCAGTTACGGGCAGAGCTTGGATAGGACGTCAATCATTCTGATGCATGACTAATATTTTTTGTTAAATACCACTGCCTTCTTAGAATTTTCTAATTTTTGAAGTTTTCATTTGATGAAAAATAAGTTAATGCAATAATCAAAACTGTACTTCACTCAATGGGCAATCACAGGAGTCTGTATATATTCCTGAACCTGAAGCCAAAAAAATTGCAGTCATCATCTTTTATGCCTTTGAACATAAAGTTGCTCAGATTCTCTGTGATTGAATAATCTGCATATTCCAGGGCTTATAGCTGAGTTTCAGTATCCATATTAAAGGGGACATACATTACAAGTCTTTGCCATGGCAATGAGGACTATATTTTTCAAATTAAAAAAAAATTCATGTGGTAAATATGTTTCCTCACTGGGACTGTAAGACATAGCATTTTCTGTTCTGCTACAATGTATATCTTATTAAAGCAAATTCTTTTTTTTTTAGACAATTAGTAAATATGGGTCTGGGCTTCCCCGGGGGCTCAGTGGTACAGAATCCGCCTGCCAATGCAGAAGATCTTCTTCAGGATGAGTTCAGGCCCTGGGTCGAGCAGATCCCCTGGAGAAGCATATAGCAACCCACCCCAGTATTCTGGTCTTGGAAATCCCATGGACAGAGGAGCCTGGTGGGTTACTACAGTTCATGGGGTTGCAAAGAGTTGGGCATAACTTAGTGACTAAACAGCAAAAACACAGGCATGATGAGGAAGTTTCATTGCTTTTTCTAAGCACATTAGTAATTTGTGCCAAAGCAAAAACATTTAAAGGCAATTTTCTCTTAATAAAAAAGCCTAAATCTAGTGTTTGCTTTAGTGGCTTCATGAATTTCTAGGCTTTTCAAGTGAAAGCTACCTGATGAAGCTGAGAGGGAGGGTAAAAAGAGTACTGGTCTATCTTCCTCTCTAGCATTAAGCAAATAGATTTATCAAGAATTCTCCAGGTCAGGATGCTGCAGTGGGTAGTCGTTCCCTTCTCCAGGGGACCTTCACAATCCAGGGATCAAACCCAGTTCTTCCTGTAGGCAGATTCTTTACCAGCTGAGCCACCAGGGAAAGCCCTTATGAAGAACAATAACATTTAAAATTTTGATGGCCTTGGTCTTACATGTTCTCATGGACCTATGTCTAGAGCAGTGAGACACAACTCCCCTTATTTAAGATGTCAAAGAGTTTTAAGACTATGATGCAGGGAACAGATGTCAATGGAGATTGAACTCTGCAGGCATTTCTAACAGGATTTCTATTGCTTTTGATAATGCTTTGGCTCTAGATTCGTGTATTTTTAGGGTTGTCCCTATCCCAATTTGCAGAACAACTAATGGGTGTGGTTTGGAAGAGTTGGGGGTGATTCAGAAATACGTGTATTGAGTTTTAACAGAAGTTCTTATATTTAGGCACTGACTAAAGTTTTCTGAATTTATTTTTGTTTACACACATATAAATTGTGATCACATACGCATGTATTTCTCCCCTTGCTTTTATTGAACATGGAACACACTTGACAGATTTTGTGATGCAGAGGCAAGATGTGAAATTGTTCACAGACAACAAAATATTTCCCAGGTAACTTTTACCAGATGCCATAGGAGGCAGAGACAAAGACTGAGGTGAAAACTTCTGCCTTTCTGTTAGAGTGGAGACCCCATGGTTCCTTTGATTCTCTGATCTGAAGGAGAATGAACTGAACATGACTCCGTTTTACCACTGTTAATTTCTAGTCTGAGAGTGTCCTAATTCGACAAACTGATGTGCAGAAGTCTAGATTTCCCTCTGAGAAAGGAAGCGTGTGACACGACACAGACACACTGCCCTCAGCTGAGACTCAGCTTCCTGCATGGGGAGAAGCATCCCACAGCCCAGGAGCTCCACCTGGACCTCTTGAGCACAGGGTGCAGAGTTCAGATCTGGATCTGAAATGGAGCAGGGGACGCGTCACTGTAGGGAGGAGCCGCCCATATGCTGGTTGCCAGGGCGCCGAGGCGGGCAGGGCCTCTGTCTGTCTTGGTGAGGGTGGCCACACACAGGACTCATGCCCTCTCTCAGTGCCAAGGTTGTGGGGAGGGCAGAGCATTGTTACCTGATGCATCTTGGAAGGCAGGGATAATGGGCAATGGAATCGGGGTATTAGGTCCTAAGCCACTTCATCCCCTATACCATCATGGTTGAAAATAAAGGCTCTTTCCTGCAGGATCCAGCATGACCCAGAAAGTTAGTCAAGTCCAGTCTGCAATTTCTGTGGTGGAAAAAGAAGGCTGCAACCTTGGACTGTGCATATGAAGCTAGTAGTTTTGGCTATTATTTAAAAATCAGACATCACATTGAAAACTAGATTTCTAGCTTCTCTATAAAAATATCTAAGAGTACAACAACCTCTGTGGTAGAGGTCAAAAGTCGTGTTTGATTGCATAATGCCATTGATATAGACTCATTTTATTTTTAAAATGTATGCAGATTTACCATTCACAACATGAATAGTCCTAAAATAAAATTTTAAATTATGAGTCATAATATGGAAGTTGATCCACAAAGCAAACAAATCTGAATTAACATCTCATGGAAGTATACCTGTTTTTTCCCCTGTGATTTTTATCGTCACAGCATGGACCCCAGTGTGAGAAATTTCAGTATATTTATTAATTCTTAGTTTTCTGGGCAGCATTGGGGAAACATTAGTTGGCAAGACAGATGTGATGTTGCTCTGATAGAGCTCATGTTCCAGGGGGCTGTATGGTCTCCAGTACAGGAGAGTGGCAGAAAGGACCTCATAGCACAGACTGTGTGACCTTAGCAAGGCCTTCACTCTGAGTTTCTGCGTCCTCGTCTGTAAAGTGTGAAGATTAGTCATGAAGCTGCTGTTGAGTTAGTGTGAGTTGCTCAGTCGTGGGCAACTCTTTTGGGACCCTATGGACTGTGGACTGCCAGGTTCTTCTGTCCATGGCATTTCCCAGGCAGGATGACTCAAGTGAGTTGCCAGTTTTTCCTGCAGGGGATCTTCCCGACCCAGGGAAGACTGAACCTAGATCTCTTGTATTGCAGACAGGTATTTTTTTCCATCTGAGCCACCAAGGAAGTCCTTTCCAAAATTTTACGCACCTCACAGGACCACTTAGTTCACCATCCTTTTTGAGTTCCTAACACCCTCCCTTACTTAAGAAAGGACTATTTGATGTTGTATAAGTTATCGAGGCACTTCTCACATTGCTTCACTGTGTAATAAGAAGCCACGGGCGCAGGAAGAGAGTAGAGGGATGTGGGAAGCCACCTGCCTTTAACACATCAGGAGCACTGTTCTGCGTCGCTGGACGGGAGAGGCCGGGGGAAAATGGACAGGCGTGCAGGCAGGAGGGGAGGACAGGGCCAGACTTTGTTCCTTCCTCGCAAACACTTTTGTATACATTCGATATCATCCTTAATAAAAGGATAAATTGAAATTAGCTGGATTCAAACCCTGTCATCTGCATCACAGCATGACTTTTGAGGCACTCCTTAGTCACTCTGTCCATCAGTTTGTTAATATGTAAAATGGCTATAATAGAACCTTCATGGACTTCAGAATCAAAATCATCTATATATCTCTGTTTAAAATCATTACAAAATTAAATTATAAATAAACACACATGCCTGTGTCTTTTATATAAATAAAATTTTAAGCACAGGTACATATTATGGCATCTTGATACAGCTGGGATCACTCACTGATGACCATTATTAATATAAAAGGCGGAATTTGTTCTAGAACCTACATCAGATTTTTATTCCTGTCATTTTTTTAAAATAACATAAAGTTTCTCCCTATTTTTCAAGAAAGGAACCAAAGCTCAGTGAAAAGCCAGGGCCGTGCTGGAGCTGCTAGAAATGTCACCAACACGGTTTGGTGGCCCTGTGGTCAACGTTCCCAACTCAGCAGCCCCTCCAGAAAAGCCCCCGGTCCTGACAGAAAAGAGCAGGTGACTTAAGTTCAACAAAAAGTGCCCTTCTCAGCGCCAGGCAGGGCCCCTTGAATTCCCCCGACTCTACAACTGAAGGTATATTTTCCCATATTTGATGACAGATCAATGGAAAAATGCTCTAAGACATGATCAATATTCACTGCAGCCTTCAGACTGATTTGCTTTCAGCGTTGCACACAGTTAATGAACATTCAGCAAAGTTCCACATGTCAAGATAAAAGACAATGAGGAAATGGCATTTTTCCCTTAAAAATATATACTGCTATTGGATAAATTGTGAGATACAAAATCTCATGTAAGTTAAGGAGAGATTTTTTTCCTGTTATTGTTTTAAGGGTATTTAAACACTGTTTCAATATATCTGAAACTTGATTGATTGATGAACTAATTTTCCCTGAGATGATGTGATTACTGGCAAAGAGGATATTCACATCCTCTACCCAGTTTGGAGACAGGCTGCCGTTGGATTGGGGTGAGTTTTTCATCTGCTCCAAGAAACTAGAAGAGAGTGTCAGCTCCTCCCAAGGCAGGAGTCTCTCCCCACTCCTCTGCTTATGAGCAGGAATGCGGAGCCCCTTGGGTCAGTGCTCTGCATCTCTGCTACAGTTGGGTCCATTGCACAGAGTTTACCCTCTGCATCTCTGCAGGCTGAACTCCCATCTGCAACTTCGGGACCAGACATTCTGTAAGGACAGTGGTGGACACAGAAGGAGAAATGAGATATATGTTTTATTTCTGGGCAGTCTAGGAGATGTGTCATAAACACTGAATCATTGTCATTTAAAAATTTATAGGCACAACTATAAAAATGCAGAATTTATAGTTATAATGGTTTTAATATTCCTGGAGGATGTAGTCCCCATCCTTATTTTACAGAGGGGATGTCTGAACACTCACCTAAAGGTAAACACAGATTTCCTCCAAACAACTTAGAGTCTTGCAGATTGGGTGTTGGACATGTGAGCAATGGGGCTTCAACATCTTGATAAACAGGGCCTAGGAAGGGAGAGGGAGATGAAAAAACCAAATGAAATGTGAACAGTGACAGGAGAGTATCCAAGCAGGTTTTATTCCCCTGGTGGTAACTGTGTCAGCTCTCTCCTTCCAGTCTGACCCTCATTCCACTTCTCTGGGTCCAGGCTGGTGGGACTGCAGACAGGGCAGAGGATTTTTTTTTTAACCTGCTCCTCAGTCAACTGAAAGCAATTTGAGATAGGAATCAGGTCTGGTTTTGGTTTGCACATTGTGGAGAACTCTGTACGTTTCCAGGAAGAATGCTGGAGCCTAGGGATTCCTGAACATGCACAGAAGTTTAAGAGAACCTCGCTGAGCCAGAGTCCTGCCCGCATGGTAACCTGACTCAAGAGCCTAGTTTTAGGAGGAACTTTGGTCCAGGGGATAGGACTCTGCGCTCCCAGTGCCGGGGACCTGAGTTTGATCCTTGATCAGGGAACTGGATCTCAGAAGCCGAAGTTAAGACCTGGTGCAGCCAAAAACAGAAACGGAACAGCTCAGCAAACAGCCGTGCAATAAAAGAATACCCTGATTTTACAAAGACAGGTCATTTGACTGTTGAGAATTTCTATGTCCATTAACAGGTATCATTTGAAGAAGACTGCTCTTGTGTTCAACTGACCTGGTCAGTGCCATTTAGAAACATTCATTTTTAATTGGAAGATAATTCGAAATCTAAAGGTAAAAGGATGACACTAGAACCCTTCCCAACTCGATACACAAACTAAACTCAAAATGGATTAATGACTTGAATGAAGGCCAGAATCCATAAAACTATTAGAGGAAAACACAAGCAGTACAAGCTCTGAGATACATCACAGCAGGATCCTCTTTGACCCACCTCCTAGAGTACTGAAATTAAAACAAAAATAAACAAATAGGACTCAATTAAACTAAGGTCACAGCATTGATCCTGGGTTGACAGCACTGCCCCGAGAGCCCGTGTAGGGCAACCTCCCGGCTGTCTGAGCCACAGCGTCCCCATGCCTCAGAATGGTGCATGTCAGCAAAGAGCAATGTTTTGACTTTTCACCATAATACAGTCTTACTTTGCATAAGGTAAACCCAATCCTACAGAAAACAAGCTATGAAATGACCGTGTTAAATCTTCTTCTGGGTTCACTTCACTAGCCCAGATAATTGCACAGGAAACCAGACAAATGGGCTGACAGACACTGAGCAAACAGTTCTTTCCATAGAGATTCCTGAATCCTTAATAAAACAAATAAATAGAAGACAGATGAGCATCACATGGATATGCATCTGGAATGAAGAGTGCCTGGTGAACATATTAGCATCTAAACTTGACATTCTAAAAAATACTGAGTTGAGTTAAAACAACTATGTGACAAGACGTAAAAGGATGGTAAATGTGTTTCAAAAACCAGGTTACCGAAGTAAGGCACCTGTCCCTCATGAGGCTAAAGGGGTAAGGTTGCCATCATCCAAGGATGGTCCAACTGCTGCCCCCAACTCCTCCCACATCTGCCTTGCGCTTCTCTCTCTCTCTTTTTTTGTCAACATTCCTCCTCTCCTATACAGAGGGCCACAATTTTTAGCTATTTCAGGATCTCCGTTCTCCTATTCTGTCCCAATCCCACAAAGAGACAGCTGCACTATTTTCGGTAAGTCTCTTGTGCACTGGTGCCTGGAAGCTGCCTCCGTGAAGGAAGCTGGGCAATGTTAGTGCTCATCTCATTGTTTTCTTATCTACGTGCTCCCTGATGTTCAAGGTCCAAAAATAGTATTCCAATTGGAAGATCAACTCTACCATTATCAGTGAAAAAGAAATCATGCACTATATTTTTATTGTGTTTTACAAATCTGTCATTCCATGATAAATCAGGATATAACCTTAGCATTAAACTACACATTATTTGACACCTGCCTTAGATAAAATTTTCTCCACGTCATGTTGACAGAGTCAACATGAATATAACTACTTCAGAGAGATGACTTGGGAGAGAAGGGAGCACTTTCATACAGAGGGATCCTTCTCTGACCCACGGGAATCGGAGACAGGTACAAGGAGGAAACCTCTGACTATTCCATCTAGAAATTGTAACTGGGGTTTCTTGAGAAGCTAGAGATACCTGTACCATGCAAAAAATTATGGAGGTGGTAATAGAATATTCCCTAACACGCTTATGTTTAGAACTCTTTTCTTAGTGTCCTGTCCCATTCTCCTGTATATAATCCCACAAACTATTATCAGGAGGAATAGGCCACGCTCGACTGCAGTGCAATTTTCACGATCACCACCAGAGGGCGAGGCTTCCTTCAGATGCGGTTCCCCATTGTATTCAGGAGCTGGTTTCACTTGCCTGCTCTGTAGCCACAAGACAGAATATTGCAGCAGTACAGAAAGGGGCTCTCAGTTTCTGAGCGAGGAGCTTCTGTAACATCCAGATGGAGACTAGATTTGTTAGACTGGTGTATTCCAGGGAACGAGGATCGTTTTATTTTGGGAAAATGCATTCTGCCACTCACTCAGTTCTTCTGATTGTCTTAATATTCAGTAAGTAACATTTTATTTCAAATGTTAATGATTTTTCACTTTCTTATAGGTAAGTTTAATTTTTCTTCTCTGACTGAAAACTCCTCTCCTGTAAATTTTCTATGATGACAATGTGATTTTCTTGTAGGAGGGAGCAATGGTGACTCAGTGACCCAGACAGAAGGCCCAGTGACTGTCTCAGAGGGGGCTCTCATGATCCTGAACTGCACTTACCAGGCCACATATTCGAATCCCTCTCTTTTCTGGTATGTCCAGCATCCCAACAAAGCTCCTCAAGTTCTCCTGAAGGGCTTAACAGCAGACAAGAAGGTAGAGCATGAAGGATTTCAGGCCACTCTTGTTAAGAGTGACAGGTCCTTCCACCTGCAGAAACGGGCAGCGCAAGCATCAGACTCGGCTGTGTACTACTGTGCTCTGAGTGACACAGTGACACAGGGCTGCGGGGGAGCTGAGCACAAACCCAGAGGCAGATGGGGCTCTGGCTGTGGGCAGCCCTGCAAGGGGGTTGCAGTTTCTGTCTTAGGTGTTTCATGCTAGCCGTGCTGTTGTTTATTTGCTAAGTCATGTCTGACTCTTTTGCGACGCTAGGACAGTAGGGGCTCTTCTGTCCATAGGATTTCCCAGGTAAGAACACTGGACTGGGTTGCCATTTTTTTCCCTGGGAATTATCCCAACCCAGGAATGGTACCCATGTCTCCTGTTTGTCAGGCAGATTCTTTGCCACTGAGCCACCGGGGAAGCCCCTGTTTAATGTCAGAGGCATCGTCAAAGTACTTCTAGCTCTGAGGCTCAGTGCCAAGAACTCTATAATTCTTGGATTGGTCTACAGAGAGGAATCTGGGAGGAACAGTGTAAAGAGGAATCTAAATGACCTTCTCCAGAAATGCCTGTTTTTAGCTCAGTCACATTTCTCCAGATGGCATAGAATTCCTGGGAGTGACAGTAACTCTCTTCAGTAACAGTTCAGTTGATATATGCTGAAGTATGTCATGACCTGTTGATGAAAACTCCCAGGGCACCTCATTCATGGATTATAATTCGAAATCTAAAGGTAAAAGGATGACACTAGAACCCTTCCCAACTCGATACACAAACTAAACTCAAAATGGATTAATGACTTGAATGAAGGCCAGAATCCATAAAACTATTAGAGGAAAACACAAGCAGTACAAGCTCTGAGATACATCACAGCAGGATCCTCTTTGACCCACCTCCTAGAGTACTGAAATTAAAACAAAAATAAACAAATAGGACTCAATTAAACTAAGGTCACAGCATTGATCCTGGGTTGACAGCACTGCCCCGAGAGCCCGTGTAGGGCAACCTCCCGGCTGTCTGAGCCACAGCGTCCCCATGCCTCAGAATGGTGCATGTCAGCAAAGAGCAATGTTTTGACTTTTCACCATAATACAGTCTTACTTTGCATAAGGTAAACCCAATCCTACAGAAAACAAGCTATGAAATGACCGTGTTAAATCTTCTTCTGGGTTCACTTCACTAGCCCAGATAATTGCACAGGAAACCAGACAAATGGGCTGACAGACACTGAGCAAACAGTTCTTTCCATAGAGATTCCTGAATCCTTAATAAAACAAATAAATAGAAGACAGATGAGCATCACATGGATATGCATCTGGAATGAAGAGTGCCTGGTGAACATATTGCATCTAAACTTGACATTCTAAAAAATACTGAGTTGAGTTAAAACAACTATGTGACAAGACGTAAAAGGATGGTAAATGTGTTTCAAAAACCAGGTTACCGAAGTAAGGCACCTGTCCCTCATGAGGCTAAAGGGGTAAGGTTGCCATCATCCAAGGATGGTCCAACTGCTGCCCCCAACTCCTCCCACATCTGCCTTGCGCTTCTCTCTCTCTCTTTTTTTGTCAACATTCCTCCTCTCCTATACAGAGGGCCACAATTTTTAGCTATTTCAGGATCTCCGTTCTCCTATTCTGTCCCAATCCCACAAAGAGACAGCTGCACTATTTTCGGTAAGTCTCTTGTGCACTGGTGCCTGGAAGCTGCCTCCGTGAAGGAAGCTGGGCAATGTTAGTGCTCATCTCATTGTTTTCTTATCTACGTGCTCCCTGATGTTCAAGGTCCAAAAATAGTATTCCAATTGGAAGATCAACTCTACCATTATCAGTGAAAAAGAAATCATGCACTATATTTTTATTGTGTTTTACAAATCTGTCATTCCATGATAAATCAGGATATAACCTTAGCATTAAACTACACATTATTTGACACCTGCCTTAGATAAAATTTTCTCCACGTCATGTTGACAGAGTCAACATGAATATAACTACTTCAGAGAGATGACTTGGGAGAGAAGGGAGCACTTTCATACAGAGGGATCCTTCTCTGACCCACGGGAATCGGAGACAGGTACAAGGAGGAAACCTCTGACTATTCCATCTAGAAATTGTAACTGGGGTTTCTTGAGAAGCTAGAGATACCTGTACCATGCAAAAAATTATGGAGGTGGTAATAGAATATTCCCTAACACGCTTATGTTTAGAACTCTTTTCTTAGTGTCCTGTCCCATTCTCCTGTATATAATCCCACAAACTATTATCAGGAGGAATAGGCCACGCTCGACTGCAGTGCAATTTTCACGATCACCACCAGAGGGCGAGGCTTCCTTCAGATGCGGTTCCCCATTGTATTCAGGAGCTGGTTTCACTTGCCTGCTCTGTAGCCACAAGACAGAATATTGCAGCAGTACAGAAAGGGGCTCTCAGTTTCTGAGCGAGGAGCTTCTGTAACATCCAGATGGAGACTAGATTTGTTAGACTGGTGTATTCCAGGGAACGAGGATCGTTTTATTTTGGGAAAATGCATTCTGCCACTCACTCAGTTCTTCTGATTGTCTTAATATTCAGTAAGTAACATTTTATTTCAAATGTTAATGATTTTTCACTTTCTTATAGGTAAGTTTAATTTTTCTTCTCTGACTGAAAACTCCTCTCCTGTAAATTTTCTATGATGACAATGTGATTTTCTTGTAGGAGGGAGCAATGGTGACTCAGTGACCCAGACAGAAGGCCCAGTGACTGTCTCAGAGGGGGCTCTCATGATCCTGAACTGCACTTACCAGGCCACATATTCGAATCCCTCTCTTTTCTGGTATGTCCAGCATCCCAACAAAGCTCCTCAAGTTCTCCTGAAGGGCTTAACAGCAGACAAGAAGGTAGAGCATGAAGGATTTCAGGCCACTCTTGTTAAGAGTGACAGGTCCTTCCACCTGCAGAAACGGGCAGCGCAAGCATCAGACTCGGCTGTGTACTACTGTGCTCTGAGTGACACAGTGACACAGGGCTGCGGGGGAGCTGAGCACAAACCCAGAGGCAGATGGGGCTCTGGCTGTGGGCAGCCCTGCAAGGGGGTTGCAGTTTCTGTCTTAGGTGTTTCATGCTAGCCGTGCTGTTGTTTATTTGCTAAGTCATGTCTGACTCTTTTGCGACGCTAGGACAGTAGGGGCTCTTCTGTCCATAGGATTTCCCAGGTAAGAACACTGGACTGGGTTGCCATTTTTTTCCCTGGGAATTATCCCAACCCAGGAATGGTACCCATGTCTCCTGTTTGTCAGGCAGATTCTTTGCCACTGAGCCACCGGGGAAGCCCCTGTTTAATGTCAGAGGCATCGTCAAAGTACTTCTAGCTCTGAGGCTCAGTGCCAAGAACTCTATAATTCTTGGATTGGTCTACAGAGAGGAATCTGGGAGGAACAGTGTAAAGAGGAATCTAAATGACCTTCTCCAGAAATGCCTGTTTTTAGCTCAGTCACATTTCTCCAGATGGCATAGAATTCCTGGGAGTGACAGTAACTCTCTTCAGTAACAGTTCAGTTGATATATGCTGAAGTATGTCATGACCTGTTGATGAAAACTCCCAGGGCACCTCATTCATGGATGAGTGTATGGCCTTGAAGCTCCCGTCTGACTTTCATAATTCAGGCCAGAACTCCTGTCCTGCTGAGTGGCGCCTGCAGACCCTGCATCCTTAGTGATGGGGCCTCACACTCTCTTCCCTCGGCTTGTGCGCCTCTTCTGGTTGCTCAGGACACGCTGCTGCTGCGAGTCCCGTGAAGACGGTTTCCTGAGAAGACAGTCCTTCTGTCAAGGGCCCTGTGGGCCAGAGCAGTCTAGTCAGTGAGCCTTCGTGCATGAGGTGTCTTGCTTATATGTTGGTGACACAGCTCCACCCGCATCCTGTCATCCTGGTAGCTCTTTACTGAGTGCTAGGTCACGATCCTGATTCTGGTCTTGAGATCTGTGCTGTGAGAAATTCTGGACATAAGCATGACCATGGAACCTGACATATTATCTTTATTGCTGTATTGAGGCCTCTGATCCTTTTGAAATGTGTCAAATTCAGTGACCATGCAAACACTCAGTCCATTAGTGAAAAGAGGGCACATGGACTTTGGTTGACCGGGATTCTAAATTCTTGACATATTCACAGTGTTCCCATAGCAAAAGACCAGAAAACAGAAATGTGTGGCTCTCACTGTAACTTGCAATGAATGAAACTCACCAAGAGAAATTCATCCTGGTATTCTCGAGGACTCTGAACCTCACCCGTCCTTTATACCTCTTGCATGATTCTGTGGGACTGACAGGTACAGATGAAGGTTTTGTAGAACCTGAGCCTTCTGTGATTTCAGAGGATCTCCTTAAGAAAAAGAAAATAAAATTACAGAATCAAGTTTCTTGGGCCCAGGACACTAAGGGATCCTGAAATACAAGCTGAATTTGCTTCATGGTAAACCCCCTTCATAAATTTTACCCTCCTCTTTAAGATCAAAGCACTATAACCATCTTACTTTGCCCTGATATTGACAGATTAGAACCCCCCAGGACTCTTTCTGTCCCAGCATTTGATCTGTAATTAATATGAGTATTTTCAGCTCTATCACTTTTTAAACAACAGCTTTATAAAGATGATTCACATATCATCACCTTCACGGTTTTAACTGTACAACTGAGTGGTATTTAGCATGTTCACAGAGTCGTTCAGTCATCAGTACTATCTGATTCCAGAACACCACCCCAGGAAGAAACTTTGTACCCGTTAGCAGTCACTCCTGTTCCCCATTTCCCCCAGACATGGGCATCCACGCCTCTGTTCTCTGTCTCTGTGGATGTGACGGTTCTGGGCGTTTCCTAGAGAGAGAATCGGCTGGCATGTGACTGTGTGTACCTGTCTTCTTTCGCCTCGTGGAGTCTCTCCATGGTGTGTCTCCATATCAGCTCTTCTCTGATCCTCATGGTCACTTAATAGGCTGCTGTGTGATACTACCTTTTCTCCTGATCCATTCTTCACTTGAAGAATGATGGTTTTGGAAAAATTTTGGTTATTTCCACTTTTAGCTCTTATAAATGATGGTGGTGTGAGCACTCATGTGCAGGAGCTCTATTGCTTAAGTGACTCTACTTTCAGTTAGAGGTTTGACTTTTTGTGTTTTCATATTTGTTTTTTTTCATTTTGCTTTATTTTGCACCAACATTTCCTTATGGATGTGAAATGAGTAAGTACAAGAGAAAATGCTCTTTAAAATTGTGCTTTAATGCTTACGTGAGATATAATCATTCCAAGCTATGCCTGCATTCATTCAGGAAAATTTTTGAGTACCTACTCATATGTGTCAGTCATATGAATAAGTGTTCAGAACATAGTATACATGACCGAGTCTCCTGCTTTAGGATTGTATTGCTTTAAGACATCACACATGTCTTGGAATAATGTTTCTTTCACAAATCATTATATTCACTCACTGAGCTCAGTTTGCCTCCAGTATGTGACACTGACAGGTTTATGGGCAATGGGCTAAGCATTTTAAATGCCTCTCCACCTTTCAGGTAGATACTAGGAAACTTCAAATTTACAAATGACAAAATTGAAGTGCAGAGATGTTTGGTAACTTAATCGAGGTTACATAACCAGTAGGAGCAGAGTAAGACCTCAATCATTCTGATACATGACTAATATTCTTAAAAGCTAATTGATAGAACCACCGTGAAATCTTTTTTTTTGTTGTTAAATACCTCAACCTTCTTAGAATTTTATAATTTTTGAAATTTTCATTTGATGAACAATAACGCAGTAATGAAAACTGTATTTTACTCAATGGGCAATCACAGGATTCTGTATATGTTTCTGAACCTGAAGCCAAAAGATTGCAGTCATCATCTTTTATGACTTTGAACAGAAAGTTGCTCAGATTCTCTGTGATTGAATAATCTGCTTATCCAGGGCTTATAGCTGAGCCTCAGTAGCCATATTAAAGAAGATATACATTAAAGGTGTTTGCCATGGCAATGAGGACTATATTTTTCAAATTAAAAAAAAAAAACCCTTCATGTGGCAAATAAGTCTCCTCATTGGAACTGTAAGACACAGCATTTTCTGTTCTGCTACACTGTATATCTTATTAAAGCAAATCCCTTTTTTAGACAGTCAGTAAATGTGGGTCTGGACTTCCCCGGAGGCTCAGTGGTACAGAATCTGCCTGCCAATGCGGAAGATCTTCTTGAGGATGAGTTCAACCCCTGGGTCGAGCAGATCACCTGGAGAAGCATATAGCAACCCACCCCAGTATTCTGGTCTTGAAAATCCCAAGGACAGAGGAGCCTGGTGGGTTTCAGCTCATGGGGTTGAGAAGAGTTGGGCACAACTTAGTGACTAAACAGGAACAAATATGGGTATGATGAGGAAGTTTCATTGATTTTTCTAAGCACATTAGTAATTTGCACCAAAGTAGAAACTTTCAAGGCGACTTTCTCTCGATAAAAAATCCTACAATCTAGTGTTTGCTTTAGTGGCTTCAAGAATTTCAAAGGCTTTCAAGTGAAAGCTACCTGATAAAGCAGAGAGGGAGGGTAAAAAGAATGCTGGTCCATCTTCCTCCCTAGCATTAAGCAAATTGATTTATCATGAATTTTCCAGGTCAAGATACTGGAGTGCGTAGTCATTCCCTTCTTCAGGGGACCTTCTCAACCCAGGGATCAAACCCAGGTCTTCCACATTGCAGGTGGAGTCTTTACCAGCTGAACCACCAGGCAATGTCCTTATGAAGAGCAATAACATTTAAAATTTTGATGACCTTGGTTTAATATATTCTCATGCACCTATGTCTAAGCAGTGAGACACAACTCCCCTTATTTAAGATGTCAAAGAGTTTTAAGACTATGATGCAAGCAACAGATGTCAATGAGATTGAATTCTGCAGGCATTTCTAACAGGATTTCTATTGCTTTTGATAATCCTGTGGCTCTGGATTTGTGTGTTTTTAGGGTTTTCCTTATCCCAATTTCCACCACAATTAATGGGTGTGGTTTGGAAGAGTTGGGGGTGATTCAGAAATACATGTATTGAGTTTTAACAGGAGTTCTTATATTTAGGCACTGACTAAAATTTTCTGAATTTACTTTTGTTTACACACATATACACATGTAAATTGTGATCACATACGCATGTATTTCTCCCCTTGCTTTTATTGAACATGGAACACACTTGACAGATTTTGTGATGCAGAGGCAAGATGTGAAATTGTTCACAGACAACAAAATATTTCGCAGGTAACTTTTACCAGATTCCATAGGAGGCAGAGACAAAGATTGAGGTGAAAACTTCTGCCTTTCTGTTAGAGTGGAAACCCCATTGTTCCTTTTGATTCTCTGATCCGAAGGAGAATGAACTGAACATGACTCCGTTTTACCACTGTTTATTTCTAGTCTGAGAGTGTCCTAATTCCACAAACTGATGTGCAGAAGTCTAGATTTCCCTCCGAGAAAGGAAGCGTGTGACACGACACAGACACACTGCCCTCAGCTGAGACTCAGCTTCCTGCGTGGGGAGAAGCATCCCACAGCCCAGGAGCTCCGCCTGGACCTCTTGAGCACAGGGTGCAGAGTTCAGATCTGGATCTGAAATGGAGCAGAGGACGTGTCACTGTAGGGAGGAGCCGCCCATATGCTGGTTGCCAGGGCGCCGAGGGCAGGCAGGGCCTCTGTCTGTCTTGGTGAAGGTGGCCACACACAGGACTCAGGCCCCTCTCAGTGCCAAGATTGTGGGGAGGGCAGGGCATTGTTACCCGATGCATCTTGGAAGGCAGGGATAATGGGCAATGGAATCAGGGCATTAGATCCTAAGCCACTTCATCCCCTATACCATCATGGTTGTAAATAAAGGCTCTTTCCTGCAGGATCCAGCATGACCCAGAACGTAACTGAAGTCCAGTCTGCAGTTTCTGTGGTGGAGAAGGAGGCTGCAACCTTGGACTGTGCATATGAAGCTAGTAGTTATGGTTATTATTTAAAAATCAGACATCACATTGAAAACTGGATTTCTAGCTTCTCTATAAAAATCTGTAAGAGCACAACATCCTCTGGGGTAGAGGTCAAAAGTCATGTTTGATTGCATAATGCCTTCGATATAGACTCATTTTATGTTTAAAATCTATGCAGATTTACCATTTACAACATGCATAGCCTTAAAATAAAATTTTAAATTATTAGTCATAATATAGCAGCTGATCCACAAAGCAAACAAATCTGAATTAACGTCTCATGGAAATATACTGGTTTTTTGCCCTGTGATTTTTATCGTCACAGCATGGATCCCAGTGAGAAATTTCAGTATAGTTTATTCATTAATTCTTAGTTTTCTGGGCAGCATTGGGGAAACATTAGTTGGCAAGACAGATGTGATGTTGCTTTGGTGGAGCTCATGTTCCAGCGGGCTGTAAGGTCTCCAGTACAGGATAGTGGCAGAAAGGACCTCACAGCACAGACTGTGTGACCTTAAGCAGGTAGTTCGCTCTGACTTTGTGCTTCCTCGTCTGTAAAGTGTGAAGGTTAGTCATGAAGCTGCTGCTGAGTTAGTGTGAGTTGCTCAGTCGTGGGCAACTCTTTTGCGACCCTGTGGACTGTGGGCTGCCAGGCTCCTCTGTTCGTGGCATTCCCCAGGCAGGATGATTCGAGTGGGTTGCCAGTTTTTCCTGCAAGGGATCTTCCCAACCCTGGGACTGAACCTAGGTCTCCTGTATTGCAGACACATATTTTTTCTGTCTGAGCCACCAGGGAAGTCCTTCCCAAAGTTTTACTCACCTCACAGGACCACTTAGTTCATATCCTTTTTGAGTTCCTAACACCCTCCCTTACTTAAGAAAGGCTGTTAGATGTTGTATAAGTTATCGAGGCACTGCTCACCATGCCTCACTGTGTAATAAGAAGCCATGGGCGCAGGAAGAGAAGAGAGGGACCTGGGAAGCCGCCTGCCTCTAACACATCGGGAGCACTCTTCTGCGTCACTGGACAGGAGAGGGCGGAGGGAAAGGGACAAGTGTGCAGGCAGGAGGGGAGGACAGGCCCAGACTTTGCTCTTTCATCCCGAACACTTTTGTATACACTTGATATCATCCTTAATAAAAGGATGAATTGAACTAGCTGGATTCAGACCCTGTCATCTGCATCACAGCATGACTTCTGAGGCGCCCCTTAGCCTCTCTGTGCATCAGTTTCTTAATATGTAAAATGGCAATAATAGAACCTGCTTCATGGACTTAAGAATCAGAATCATCTATATGTCTCTATTTGTTTAAAATCGTTATAAAATTAAATATAAACACACCTGTCTGTGTTTTTTATAGAAATAAAATTTTAAGCACTGGTACATATTATGGCATCTTGATACAGCAGGGATCATTCACTGATGACCATTATTAATATAAAAGGCAGAGTTTATTCCAGTACCTACATCAGATTTTCATTCATGTCATTATTTTTATAACACAAAGTTTCTCCTTATCTTTCAGGAAAGAAACCAAAGGTCAGTGAAAACCAGGGCCATGTTGACGCTGCAAGAAATGTCGCCTACAGGGTTTGGTGGCCCTATGGTCAACTTTCCCATCTCAGCAGCCCCTCCAGACAGGCCCCCGGTCCTGACAGAGGAGAGCAGGTGACTTATGCTCAACATAAAAGTGCCCTTCTCAAGGCCAGGCAGGGCTCCTTTCATTCCCCTGGGTATATAACTGAAAGTGCATTTTCCTATATTTGTTGACACTCAATGAAAGAATGCTCTAAGACATGATGAATATTCACTGCAGTTTTCAAAATTATTTGCTTTCAGCCTTGCACACAGTTAATGAACATTCAGCAAAGTTCCACATGTCAAGATAAAAGATAATGAAGAAATGGCATTTTTCACCTATAAAAAATTACTGCTATTGGGTAACTTGTGACATACAAAATCGCTGTGTAAGTTAAGGAGAGATTTTTTTTTCTGTTATTGTTTTAAGAGTATATGAACACTTTTTCAATATATCTGAAACTTGATCGATGAATTAATTTTTCTGAGATGATGTGATCACTGGCAAAGAGGATATTCACATCCTCTACCCAGTTTGAAGGCAGACTGCTGTTGGAGTGGAGTGAGTTTTTCACCTGCCCCAAGAAACTAGGAGAAAGGACCAGCCCCTCCCAAGGCAGGAACATCTCCCCACTCCTCTGCTCATGAGCAGGAATGTGGAGCCCCTTGGGTCAGTGAGCTGTACTTCTGCTACAATTGGGCCCATTGCACAGAGTTTACCCTCTGCATCTCTGCAGGCTGAACTCCTGTCTGCAACTTCGGGACCAGACTTTCTGTAAGGACAGTGAAGGATACAGGAGGAGAAAAGAGATATATGTTTTATTTCTGGGCAGTCTAGGAGATGTGCCATAAACATTGAATCATTGTCATTTAAAATTTTATAGGCACAACTATAAAAATGCAGAATTTAATGGTTGTAATGGTTTTAATATTCCTGGAGGATGTAATCCCCATCGTTATTTAACAGGGGGGATGTCTGAACACTCACCTGAAGGTAAACACTGATTTCCTCCAAACAACTTAGAGTCTTGCAGACTGGGTGTTGGACACGTGAGCACTGGGGCTTCAACATCTTGATAAACAGGGCCTAGGAAGGGAGAGGGAGATGCAAAAACCAAATGAAATGTGAACAGTGACAGGAAAGTATCCAAGCAGGTTTTATTCCCCTGGTGGTAACTGTGTCAGCGATCTAATTCCACTCTGACCCCTCATTCCACATCTCTGGTCTGGCCCCTCATTCCATTTCTCTGGGTCCAGGCTGGTGGGACTACAGACAGGGCAGAGGATTTTTTTTTCTTACCTGCTCCTCAGTCAACTGAAAACAGTTTGAGATAGGAATCATGTCTGGTTTTGGTTTCCACATTGTAAACAACTAAGTTTCCAGAATGAATGCTGGAGCCTAGGGATTCCTGAACATCCACAACAGTTCAAGAGAACCTCGGTGATCCGTGAGCCAGAGTCCTGCCCGCATGGCAATTTGACTCAAGACCCCAATTTTAAGGGGAACTTTGGTCCAGGGCCGAGGACTCTGTGCTCCCAATGCAGGGGGCCTGAGTTTGATCCTTGGTCAGGGAACTGGATCTCACAAGCTGAAACTAAGACCCTGCACAGCCAAAAGCAAAAGCAAAACAGAACAGCTCAGCAAACAACTGCTCATTAAAAAATACGCTAATTTTAGAAGAACAGGTCATTTGACTGTTGTGAAGTTCTGTGTCCATCATTAGGTATCATTTGAAGAAGATTTCTCTTGTGTTCAACTGACTTGGTCATTGCCATTTAGAAACATTTATTTTTAATTGGAAGATAATTGGAAAGCTGCAGGTAAAAGGATGACACTAGAACCCTTCCAGCACCATACACAAAATACACTCAAAATGGATTAGTGACTTAAATGAAGGCCAGAATCCATAAAATTCTTCGAGGAATAACATATTCAGTACATTCTTTGACATACATCACAGCATGATCCTCTTTGACTCACCTGCTAGAGTAATCGAAATAAAAAGAAAAATAAACAAATTGGACTCAATTTAACTAAGAGTCACAGCATTGCTCCTGGGTTGACAGCACTGCCCCGAGAGCCCTTGTAGGGCAACCTCCCAGCTGTCTGCAGCCACGCGTCCCCATGCCTTAGAATGGTGCATGTCAGCAAAGAGCAATGTTTTGGCTTCTTACCATAAAGCGTCTCAGTTTGTATAAGGTAAACCCAGCCCTAGAGAAATCAAACTATGAAATGACCAGGTTAAATCTTCTTCTGGGTTCACTTCACTAGCCCAGATAATTGCACAGGAAACCAGGCAAATGGGCTGACACACACTGAGCAAACAATTCTTTCCATAGAGATTCCTGAATCCTTAATAAAACAAACGAATAGCAGACAAATGAACACCATGTAGACATGCCTCTGGAATGAAGAGTGCCTGGCTAACATCTTAAGCACCTGAACTTGACATTCTAAGAAATACTTACTTGAGTTAAAAAAAACTATGTGAAAAGTGGTAAAACAATAGTGATTGTGTTTCAAGAACCAAGGTACCTAAGTAAGGTCACCTGTCCCTCATGAGGCAAAAGGCGTAAGGTTGCTGTCATTCAAGGATGGTCCGACTCCCCTCCACTCTGCCCCCAACCCCTGCCTTGCATCTCTCTCTCTCTCTCTCTCTCTCTCTCTCTCTCTCTCTC